>QYAH01000020.1:0-131126 GCA_003988945.1 Chaetoscypha palmicola | reverse complement strand
ATATATCTCAGTGGGCCTGGGCTCGGCCCAGATGTAAGCTTTGTCAAGGAGCTTTCTAGGTGCTCATGCTAACAAATCGTAGGATATGGTTGATGAGTTCAACCTTGACCACGATCCGTTTGCTGAGGATCCTCGCTTACATATACAAATGATATATCTCAGTGGGCCTGGGCTCGGCCCAGATGTAAGCTTTGTCAAGGAGCTTTCTAGGTGCTCATGCTAACAAATCGTAGGATATGGTTGATAAGTTCAACCTTGACCACGATCCGTTTGCTGAGGATCCTCGCTTACATACAACAATACTCCATTCGGGACACTCGACTCGAATTGAGAAGTGGTGTAAGAGCCACGACATGCCAGAAGGCACGTTGGTAAGCTTTGTCGAGGAGCTTTCTACGTACTCGTGCTAACAAATCGTAGGATATGGTTGATGAGTTCAACCTTGACCACGATCCGTTTGCTGAGGATCCTCGCTTACATACAATACTCTATTTAAGAGACTCGACTCGAATTGAGAAGTGGTGTAAGAGCCACGATATGCCAGAAGGCACGTTGCACCTGGATCCTCCAGCTCAACGAGCGAGCTATCACCCTGGGCATTACATGTCCCTACTGACAGCTCGATTACGACTCCTGCTCGCTTTCATTGTGCACACCCTAGGGCATTCGTCGGCCTCGTCCTCTAAATACTGAACGAATCACAAGTCCCTCAACTCATACACTTTCAAACGCTTTGGATAAACGAAAATCTCTCTGGTGGAAGCAATACGAGGGTATGAAATGCAGCAGACAATTCACAAATGGAGACTGGGACGACGGCAAGGGCCAATCGGAGTGACAACTAGCCAGAGGAGGATTCATAGCTCATCCAGTAATTAAGAATCAAAAAAAACTATTCTTAGCATCTAGTACTCCGTAATCAGACCGTGATCAAAATGACCAAAAACAGCCCTTTATTTCAATACTTCAGTGTTTGAAATCAAGATTAACTTCAGCATAAAAGAAGCCTACGCGCGCAGAAGTAAAATTGACGAATCTGAACATGAAGCTCATACGCGGAGGCTTTCAAATCTCTAAACTGCAAATAGTGAGTGTGTATGGCTGAGCTGGATGTATAGCGAGCTACTGAAGCTCTGCTCCCCCCTGGCCAAACGCTGCAGGGACGAACAAAAACAACAGTGCGTCGATATCACACCCCAACCCCACCACACCAGCACCACCAAATTTCAATCAAATCAATCAAAGAGAATGCGCAGAGAAAGGCAGTGCCTAGAAGCGGTTCAATTTGCATGATCGGCTGATGTTCAATATGCGATCGTTCATCCTCGTCTTGGATGAAGTGCTTGCGGACTTGAACAGCCGCGAAAGGACTATGGATCAACCAGCACACGCTGCAATTCGCAACCTTGCGCAGATCTTGGAGAAGGGAAAGAAGACGAGAGAGCTATCTGATGATCGAAATCCCGGTGTTCTTAAGGTACTTGCGTCTCCCCGATGATTGGATTGACCAGCAAACAGAGTCCGCAATCCATCGACCGCGGGACCAGCAGTACTGTCAAAGCAAGCTGCTACGATGGAGAACAGAAGACTACACTCTCTCTCTCTGGCGCGCGGTGGCCGTTTGCGAATATAAACAACTCCAGACTCAACAACTGTGCTTCCTGCCTATCATCGCGACCCGCTATCCGCGAACGGGCAGGTTGCGGTTCATTGCAGCGTTGCTGTGTCTGTCCGACTTCTGTCAAACGGGCTGGCACGGCAAGATACAGAAGGGAGCCAGACTAGAAGTAAAGTGCCTAGGATATCTCGACTACGACACCATGAGCTGTTGTCGCACAGAGCGAACCAGCGGAGAGAATCGCTCGAGTACGAGTCAGACAAGAAGACCAGCGGGTCAGAGCTTTCTGGTTCAAGAGTGGTTATACTCTGATCTGACATCGTAGTATCTAGGCTGACTTGCAACTAGTGTCCGAATAGCCTACGATCCAACGAAGCAGTCGAGCGACGAGTCGCATCCTAAACTAGAGTCTCGAGAGTATGGGCAGATTGGGAGCATGAAAGATATATAATGGCTCTCAGTGGAGCTGGGAGATCAGACATTCGAGGCAACGAGAAGAAGCAAATGGTGCAATGCAGTGTTTGTCCGCTCCGGTGCGAGTGACAAAAGGGAATCAGTGAGGAACCAATTCAACGAGGCAACGACACGCATTTAGCTTAACGCCAACACGTCCCGTCTCCTAGACCATTGCGAATGACAGATGGACGCAGTGAGGGACGATTACAATGTGGAAAGCCAACAGACATGTACGAAAGGGTAAGTGTACACTCCTTTATCGAGTTACAACACCTCTAACGTTCAAATAGCTCCTGAAAACCGAACATTGGAAGTGGTCAAGATACGACCTAGGATCCGCCAACGACCTTCTCAATAGAGCATGAAAGAATACATAAAAACATACAGCAGTATCGACGACAGCAAGATTAGGGGATACTAGAGGCGGAAACTCGGCCTCATTGATACTCGAACACCTCTTCCCATCGAGACCGAGAGAGCTTTTCCCCCTCCGAATCGAAAGCTAAAAGTAGTCGAGATACAAACCAAGCTCTGCCAAAGACCTGCTCCATTACGCACCGAAAACGCAGAGAACTTATAGTAGCAGAAAATCAGGATTACGAAAGTCTCGAAGAACGTAAAGGGGCCTCAATGATACGTCAGCAACTCTTGCCATTGCCATCGACACCGAGAGGGCTTTCTCTTCTCAGGACCGAAAGATGAAAGCAGTCGAGATATAATCCGAGCCCTGCTAAAGAAATCCTCTATTGAGCACGGAAAATGCATCAATCGTACGGCAGCAGACAAGTCAAGAACACGAGAACATTGGATGGAACTTAAACAAGGGGCTTCGCCAGTACTCCAGCACATCTTATCATCGAGACCGAGAAGAGCTTCTTGAATATGTTAGAGTCCATCGATAATGCCATGCCAGAGACGCAACTGGAATCATCGACAGCCTCCCATGTAAGAACGCTCTGGTCTTGCACTCCTTCGACACTATGTCTTCGTCTACATCCTCTTTTGCCGAGATCGGTGACACTCGTCATGTGAAACGAGTAACTCCCCAGCTGCAAGTCATATACCACTTGCACTAAAGCATTATTTCACCAAGAGCCTAGGTTCCGCAAGCCTTCCTCACCTCGATCAGATCGCTCGATTTAGTCAAGTTGTTCTTCACGAGAAGACGTCGTTTCGATCACCAAACTATCGTATCCCCAACTCTTGCAAGCTTGCGAAGAGACCAGATCTGAATGAAAAGACTGAAAATCGTAAACACCTAATCAGAGACTGAAGTAAATCATGCTACTGAAAGTTCTCCCGCAAAATATGGGACTATCAAAAACCCAAATTCCACACTGCAAGACAGCTGCGAATTAGTATGAAGGAATGCGAGATACCATCAAACGCTTCAGATATGCAATTCTTCAGCCATCATGGAACTACTACACCGTCTCCATCTCTCTAAAGTTAGAGAGAGACGGTCTAGAGTTCTCATCTCTTCTCCTGTAAGGTATTGCGAGTTATGGTAAGTACCATCAAACCCTGAGCATGGGTATTGCCCCCCGTGCAATCATGATGTCGCGAAAAGGCTGAATCAATGAAACACCCTGTTATCCTAGATGGTGTCGTTGGCAGACTGTATGCGAGTATGGCAAGTGCCATCAAACAATGATCGTGGGTATTGCCCCCGTCGATTCATGGTGTTGCGAAAAGGCCGGATCAATAAAACTCTCTATTCTCCTAGATTGTGTCATTGGCGGACCGTAACACAGTGCGAATATGGCAAGTGCCATCAAACACTGATCATGGTCATTGCCCGTCTCCAAGTATGGTGTGGCGGAAGAAATGCATCGAGAAGTCTCTTCTATTTTTTTTAGATTGTGTCGTTGGTAGATTGTAACACAAGGCGAGATATGGCAAGTGCCATGAAACACTGATCATGAGCATTGCCCACCTCCGAGGGTGGTGTTACGAGATGGGTGTATGGAGAGTCCCTTCTATATTCCTGGATTGTGTTTTTGGCGGTTTGTAAGATAGTAGGAGATACGGCAAGTGCCAAAGACTTTGATAATGGAGCCCTAGAGATGACCCACACCCAATCACGGTGTTGAGAAAGGAGCGGATCAAGAAGAGTCGTCTGTTCTTCTCAATTGAGATGTCGCTGGACTGAAGTGGTGTGAGGCATGGCAAGCGCGAATAACTTGATCATGAGGATGACCTGTGGCGAAAGGAGCGGATCGAGAAGTTTCTTCTGTTCTCCATCTCCAGAGATTGAGATATCGATGGACTGAAGTTGGTGTGAGGTACTGTGATAGCCATCAAAAGCCTACAATACACTTTGCGTCTTGAGAGAAGTTGCTCTGGTATCCTGTATGCATGCCTCGGATCGGAAAAGAAAGGTCGAGGATGTCTTTTCTTCTTTTGCGTTGTCGATGTGGGAGAGGTTCGAGTTACGATCAAAGCCGTCGAATACCTCTCCTACACATTGCTGTTTAGCCAATCATCCCATCGTACCTCACTGCAGGTCCAGTGCCCCTCAGGAGGAGGTCGAGGGTTCCCTATTCCTCGGCGGAGCCTCAACGTCGTGGTAAGACTCGTGGTAGGACATGGTGCGACGAATGATGCAGGGCATCAACCACATCTCCTGCCCACGATCTTGAGCCTCCATCCATAGCCCTCTAGCTATACGCCCGTATATCCTCCTTGTATCTCCCACCTTGGGGTGGTCGAATTCGAGATGCGCGTTTCGATACGTTGACAATGTTTCGAGGTCGACCTAAATCCCATCATTCCACCGCCCAGTGCGCATCACTCTTTTTCATACTCCAATACGTACCTATCCTTTAACTGCTCTCTCTCTCTCTCTCTTCTGTCATGCCATGCACTCCTACAATCCCATCATCGTGGTGTTGCCTTCCTAAAAGTATCGATAGTCTTGGGAGTAGATGGGATGTCGTTGTAGTTGGGGCGAGCTAGACAGGCTTACAGCCGAGCTCGCGTTCTAGACTAAACAGATTAATTCCCGAATCCATTACATACGTACCCACTATAATTCTACAGGCACACGTTCCAGCATGTTTCCCAGTCCTTATCCCCCTCCATCTTAAGCACCCAAATCAAATACCAACCCTTTTGACATTATATTCCAAAATTCATGGAGATATCACTGCACACTAACATCCCTCGTGGCGCACAGACCTCCGAAGCCTCTTTAACGCCTCCCAGAATGCCTCTAGAGCAGCCAGATATCAAGGGATGTCAGTCCTCGTTGACTGTGGTCCTTTGTCGTTAATGCATGCATGGTTTGGGCGGTTGAATTAGTGAATTTGGAAGGGGCAATGGGAAGAACAGATGCATGGAGACGAGAGATGAACGAAAACGAAGAGAAGAGTACGCGCTAGGAATGGGGTTGGAGCACTTGTAGCTAAGCAATGTATTATATGTTCAATTCTTTTGCGGAACTACCCAAGTCCGCAACAAGGCTATTAAGAGACAGATGTGTATTGGTTTACAAACTTATCGTATTGGTTAATCCGCCAAAGGAGACGAGGAGCCTCTCGACTGACCAGATATTAGTGAAGGCATCTAACGCTCCTGGCCCCATTCTAGCGTCCTAGACGCATCTCTCGTGAGGTACCGTATAGCTATAGTACATTACTCCTCTACTCGGATCATTAGGATCATATGCTATTAAGAATGGGGACTCGCACTCGTACTTCGCATGTGTAGGCAGGTGCTATGTCTAACTTGTAGGTTTATTACGATCGGAGCTAGGCAGGATCTTCATAGCTGTTTAGTGTTTCTTTGACGTCCATAAATACTAACTTAGCTGGAAGAGCGCCTCTGATTGTAGGAAACCATTTTAACAAGATCATCGCGCTAGTCATAGCATCTTCTCACCAACGTTAGTTTGCAATACCAC
The DNA here is from genome assembly GCA_003988945.1 of Chaetoscypha palmicola. NCBI lineage: Eukaryota > Fungi > Ascomycota > Leotiomycetes > Helotiales > Helotiaceae > Chaetoscypha > Chaetoscypha palmicola. Next base: position 125,148 of record QYAH01000020.1, on the reverse strand, counting down.
GTCGATTGACTTACTACAACTACACAAACGAAGTCCCATACAGTGAAGGGGCTTGGGGGAATGCTTGCTTTCGGAATCTGGAAGGACTAGCTTGTAGATCTCATACGAAGGATATAAGGAGAAATTGATATGAGAGTAGTTCCCTTGTATATACACTAACTAGACCCCTTCTAGGTCTGCTCAGGCGGGGTTTCCCTACTTCTCGGACACACTCTGAGTAGTTCCGACTCGTTCTAGTGGACATTCAAATCTAATATTGCGAGAGGGCTCTGTGGATGTGAGATGCCAGGGTTTGCAATTGTCATATTTGTATAGAAGAGTCTGGAAAAGATATGATGGGCGCTGATTTTTTAATGAGACGAGATCTGTAGACTTTTCTCTGTAAGAAATCGAACTGGATTGGTTTAAAAAGGACATTGGCTAGGAAGAGTACCAGTAAAAGAATTCGATTTCTCCACTATATTATTGTAGGCTAACCATCAAGTTATATGACTCGTTGTAGTTAACGCATGTCGCTTTACGTCCGGAAAGTGTCTAGAGAGGCGATTAAGCTGCACTGAAGGGATGTAGTGATCTTGGTCAATTTCTGTGTTTAGTGTTTTAGAGTATACTAAGTGGAAATGCTAATTCCAGATACATCGAATGCATCTAAACTCCGATAGCTGATAGCCAATAGAGAGTATCAGCCCTGAGCTCTCCGCTTCTCATGAAGAAAAGTCAAAGTTGAAGGGAAGGATATAACATCTACCTCCTCGATTCCTTAGACTCTAATCCCTAACCCCCCCGTACTCAAAAACCCCCTGTTCCCCATTCTCCCCCTCCAACCAAGCGACAAATGCCCAAAAACCACCTTCCCATCCACAACCTCCATCTCCCTCTCCCCCTCAACCTCCTCCACCAAAAAGCAAACCTGCCTCACATCCCCCGGCATCACGACCGGCCCATCGCCCTCCTCCCAATTAACGCCCTGACTCCTATATCCATCCCTCATCTCCATCACCACCTCATCAAGCACCATACACTCCTCCCCACAATTCTCCAATTGCGCTTCTAACGCCCAACGGCCACCGGGTAATGCCCCTGTCTTGGTCCGAACGATCATACACGGTTTACACACAAATTGATAGAGTTTGCGAAACGTGCGTACCCGGCCGGAGGTAGGCGTTGATTCATGGTACGTGACTGTGACAGCGAGGACATGGCTGCCCTCGTCTTTGAGGTCGAAGGAGAGGGTCTTTTGGAGGCTGTTCGAGGGAGGGAGATCTACGCCGTCCTCGGGGGAGGTGGACGGTGGGGAGTCGGGACCGAGGAGGAGGGGGACGGGGATTTTGGAGGAGGGGATCTTCATCTCGGCTTCGATGCGGACGTTGGAGATTGTTTTGGTGGAAGTAGAACCCAGGAGGATCTCATTGTTGGCGCTGAGGGTGCATGTGAAGGACTCGCCTACGTGGGCGGTGCCGAAGGCTGGGGGGAGGGTGAGGAGGGGGGAGAGGATGAAGGCATCTGTTTTGGAGGAAGGGTAGGCGAGGGAGGCGGATGGATGAGTTGGTGAGTCGATGGGCGTTGGGAGGGGATGTTGAATTGACAGGGACGGTCGAGAGAGGCTTCAAGATATTAGCTAGCTGTGCATTGTAGTTTGAATGAATGGTTGATACCGTAGCACTTTCAAAGACACGGAATGTGGTTCCTTCACGGCATCAACACCAGGTCCACCGCGCTGAAGCGCCATTTCCACTCTTTCTCAGACCAGCCAGCCATGTATCTTTCAAAACTCCATTCCCGTGTGCGAAGGCTGTGAGACTCCAATATATAGAGGCAGTAATGAAGGTGGAACAGTAGCGTACCTAGGTAGTAGCACGAGTTGTCGTTCGTGATCCGCAGCTATACGTACGAAGTATATAAATCGAGTCGAGTCCACCCCAAATTCTGCCACCGCCTTCTTATCGCCGACTGCACGTCCCCTCCCTTGACAATATATTTCCCCCCCACGCCCCCATCGAGCTTCCCGCAGTCAGCAGAATCCATCTTCCAATGGCCGTATCCACGACAGGGTCCTCAGTCTATTCGGGTACCTCCACCGTCGTTAACGATGGCATCCCCTTAAAAAGAGCAGAAGGGTTGCTTTTAATTTTGGATACACCAAAAGGTACGTGTATTTCCCCTACCCTTAAATTTCGTATTTCTCGTCTGTGCGTGTGACTTATAGGATCGCCATAGGTCGAGGGGTCTTTGCGAGTAAAGACATACCAGGACGGACGGTGTTGGAAGTATGTCCGGTATTAGTGCTTGATCCCGTGGAAAACGAGGAACACATTGCGAAGACGGAATTATATCATTATACCTAGTAAGCAGCACGTGAGCATTTTTTTTATCAAGTCAATTGATACTAATTGATTATACAGTAATTGGCCGTATACACCACCAAGTCAAGACAATAGCATACCTAGGAAACAAGTCAATTCAGGGCCTAAACCACCGTCGATGACGCAGGCTGTTGTTTTAGGGTTGGGGAGTATGTTCAATCATTCGGTTCCTAGCCAGAATGTGGGGTGGGAAAGAGATGTGCAGAGGTTGTTGATGACTTATACCACTTTAAGAGACATTAAGGCTGGGGAGGAGCTGTGTATTTCTTATGGTCAAAGACTCACGTTCAAGGATACGGAAGAGCAATTGACGAATGGGCCTGAGGATTGGACGGAAGTTATGAATTACATTGATTTCATTGGATAGTTGGGATCCAAAAAAAAAATGGGTTGGAAAGGGGGGAGGCGTTTGGTAGGTTCCCAATTTTGGGAACTTGGCTCATAAAACACATGAAAATGCAATTCGTACACAAGGGGTCAAGATTTTGGGATGGAATTCCGTTAAGCTGACATGGTGAGCCCGACTTCGGCTGTAAAGTCCCAGGGCAATCAAGGAATAAGCCGCAATTGGATCATATAGGTCGCAAGAATGAGAGAACTCGGCCTAAATAAGCATGAGATGATGTAGTACGACAAGTAAGTTCGCTAGCTCTTACTGTACTGTACTTGAATGAATCTGATATCCTGCAATTTCTCCCCACCTGGAACCATCAATGCATGCAAGACTAGGGCATTACCGAAAGAGAAGAGAACGCCAGATAGAGATCGGTATCACATTCCTGGCGGAGGAGGCACCTATTGAAGCATGTTAGCTAAGACCCCTCATAAAACGTCCAACTTACAGCATTGTATCCTGGTGCGGAGCCTGATGGTGGTGGAGGCGGTGCTTCACTCGGTGGTGGAGGAGGAGCCGAGCCTGGAGGCCCAGGAGGAGCTTGTTGGGCAGCTGCTTGTGCAGCCATGTATTGCTGGTAATACTGGACATAGGCTGCGTATCCACCGTAGGCTGCGTATGGATCTTGGCCGTTAGCGTAGTATTGTGCGTATTGAGCGTATGGGTCGGCCGAGCTCGTCGGACTGCCAGCACCTGGTGCTGCTGAAGTAGATGAGCCGTGATTGTTATTCGAGGAGTTGTTGTAGCCACTCGAGTAACCCCCTCGATCGCCATAGGAATTGGATCTATCTGGGGCACGATCTCCATAGCCACGCTCTCCACCATAACCAGTACTTGGTGCGCCATAGCCTCGTTGAGGTGGTGGTCGAAGCTTGAAATCTTCATACTGATCTTTGACATTCTTCAGCAAGTCTTCACACAGCTCCTTTGCTTTCTGAACTTCTGCAGGATCCGGACCACTGTCTGCATATTAGTACACGACTAGACATACCAAACACCCCATACTTACGCAACATGCAAGTACATGTCCTCGTCGCTCTCTTGACCGGTACCATGCTCCATAAAGCCAGAACCACGTCCTTTGATTTGAACACGGCATCTAGTCTCCTGTTGAATATGCTTGACATAGGCACCTCCGTGGCCAACAACTTGAGCACGAAGATTGAAACCAGGGATGGGCTCAAAATCGATTGCAATCTTCTCCTCTGGCCATTTACGCTATATTCTTTGTCAGGAACTGCTAACAAGCTCTTCGCTTCTGTAACTTACTCGACCAAATTCGTCTCTCTCAACAGCATCCGGCTCTCGTCTTCGAAATCTCCGCTCGTCAACTAGATTGGGTAAGTCCTGTTTCATCAACTCCTCAATCTTGACGATAGCCTCCTCAAGGCCCTTCTTTGAGGTGCTCGTAACATGGAGGTATAGTGGTGGATTCTGTCTCTCATAAGTCATCAATTCAGCTTGCAGGTCCCATAAACACTTACAGCTGCCGTTGCCATACTCTTGTCGGGATAATAGGATCCGCGCGTAGTGACATCTTGAAAGCGGTCAACATGAAATCTCTATAAACGTTAAGTTGTAGGTAGGTGTAGCGTACCAGCTCCGGTATCTTCTTTAATCTAGATGTCACGCAGCGGGAGTCAGCAGATGCCAAAGAGGTTTGTTTAGTGTGTGCTATTCGTGCTTCAAGTAAGCGTGAAATTCCCACACATCATAACTTAAATAAAAAGGAAGAGGGATTGAGTCCATGCTAATAGCTATCTTGGGAGGAGATCCTGATTTATCAGTGGAGTGTTAACACAAGGAGTATTTACCATCTTTTGCGTAGAGCCTTTGGTCAGTGTATAACGGTTGCGAAGGTCGTTGACTTCGATATCCTTGATATAATCCCCATCCGCAATATACATCTCACCATTTACTTGTGCTGCGCTATTGTTTGCGCCACCCTTTGAAGCTGGCGGTGGGGACGCTGCTACAGGAGATTTGACGGTAGATTGTATAGGAGGAACATCGACATGTTGAATGCCCTTCTTGGCCTGGATTTGCGCATTGATTCTGGCGGCGGCAGCAGCTGTGAAGGACACGGTTAGCTGGGTCCAAGCCAAATTTCCTGCTTGCCGGAGCTTCTGAACATACCTGCTGCAGCGGCAGGATCAGCACCACTCTTCTTCGCGCTGTCTGTAGATGGGCTCTCTGGCTTGCGTTCGAGCGGACTTCTGCTCCGTCGAGACTCGGATTTCTTCGTAGGGGGAGAGCGCGAGCGTCTGTCAAATCTGGATGCCCTCTTTGGCTCTGGTTCCTTCTGGTCGAAGCGCGAACGCTTTGCAGTGCGTCTCTCCGTATCATCCATCTCAAAATAAAATATCAATACGGATGTATGTCAAGAGAACGGGTGCGGCGCAAAGATGGCGCGATATGAAGTCGGAAGTTAGACATCAGTCATGAGGCTGAAATTTTGGTGTCCCCAGCTTTTGGCTAAAGCCACGCGGTCTTACTGCCGACACACCAACTGATCGATTATTAACGCACCCCAGTAACACATAATATAGATCACTCGTACACCTGGATGGGATATGGTGACTTTCTCTATCATATCAAAAGATACATCATAAATACTCAGTTCCTTTGGTTTCAGGCAATAGGACCTACTGTGCCATTCTCATGGCAAAAAGGCGACCTAGGCCCACTTTTACCTCTACTTCGAGATGGGTGTCTTTAGCCCAGGCCCATGTCGAATTTCCTCTCCGCATCGGCCACTCTTTTTATCTTGACTCACGATCAATTCAACCAAATTCAATTGCACGTCTAGGAGAGACAGAGGGGAGGCAACAACATTTATCTACGATCAACTGCCCTCACAGGCATATTTTCCCCCACGATGGCATCCCGAAAAGCCATTCTGGCGCTCCCAATACGCACTGCGATGCCCCGAACCTCCAGCTTGCTGGTTCGCCAACAAATCCGAGCTGAATCAACAGCTTCATCCACCTCCGCACTCGCATATAAAGCTCTCCACAAGCGTGTCTACCCTCTCCCTACCTCAGATGCTCCTCCATCATGGTCAGCACAAGCAGCAGTATCCAACATCCTCTACGAAACCCCATCTCCATCCAAAGCCCCACCAAAACGTCATATCTTGAACTGCTTGGTCCAGAACGAGCCCGGAGTCCTCTCGCGCGTATCTGGTATTCTAGCCGCGCGCGGATTTAACATCGACTCCCTCGTCGTCTGCAATACGGAAGTAGAAGACCTATCTCGCATGACAATCGTGCTATCAGGACAAGACGGAGTCGTCGAGCAAGCCCGAAGACAGTTAGAGGATCTCGTCCCTGTCTGGGCAGTCCTCGACTACACTCCCGCAGCGCTCGTCCAGCGCGAACTCCTGCTTGCGAAAATCAACATCCTCGGTCCTGAATACTTCGAGGAGTTGCAGGCTCATCACCGTGAGATCACAGCTAATGAGCCCGAGAGCTTGGAGGAACAAGAAGAATGGGCACAAAGAAGAACAGAGCAATTGAAAGCCGGAGAGGATTTCCACCCAAGTAAATTGGCTCTTAGTCAAGCATTGAGACATAAACATGAGCACTTGAAGTCAATCACATACTTTACGCATCAGTTTGGTGGAAAGGTCTTGGATATCAGCACAAACAGCTGCATTGTAGAAGTGTAAGTGCTCCCATACTTTTGTCTCTAAACGCGCCTAACAAGCCTTCAGATCAGCAAAGCCCGTCCGAATCGACTCATTCATGAAATTAATCTCACCCTTCGGAATCCTCGAATCTGCACGAACAGGATTAATGGCCCTTCCCCGCTCTCCCCTCTACGGCCCCAACGAAGCCGATATGCTAAAAGACGCCGAAGAGATTGTCGACGCTAGCACGCTTCCACCAGGATAGCTTAATATCTGCTGCCAATCTTCCAATCCTAGAAGAAAACGGAATCAGTTTGCGTAAGAAAAGCTTTTGGGGAGGCTGTTCTCGGTGTTACTTTGGCGTTGGATCTTCTCAAAGGTGGATACATTTCAATTGTCATAACAGAGAGAAGAGTTTCTATGTGAATCATAGAGGAAGGCAGGACTTGTGTGGGTCTATCTAATCTATACAGCTGAAAGTTTGTCAAAATTAACGCCCTCGTGCCATGTCAATCCTTTGTATAAGCCGATCCCAATCTCGTTTATCCCTTCCTTCCCAAAACGCCTACCCGTGAAGAATTAACCAAAAGAAATATTTACAAGCGCGCCGCGGACAAAAATCGACCTCAAATCTGAACAGAGGCACCAATCCCACTCCCAACGTACCAAATCATCTCCCTCCACTCCTCAAGTCTGACTCCCACCGTACCCTTAGCATCCAATTTCAAATCACCTCCAAGAGCCTCCTTAATCTTGTCGTAGCCTACCCCATCCAAACTCCACTCGACAGGTAATCTAGGACTTGTACTCTTCCCCGGCGGAACCTTAAACGGCAAATCATACTCAATACGACCAATCGGCTCGGTATGATTGTAGAACGCCGTCGCATTGATGGAAGTGATGAAGATAGTACTATACTGAAGCGGAGAGATCAGTGAGAACTCCGCGGTTGAAGACCAGAGATGGAAAATCGCGTTGTCGATGAATTGCGGTTTGTCGCTGTGGTCGTCAGGATTATCGTCTGGAGTGTGTATTCTAGGTGTTGGGATTTCGACTTTGAATTTGGAAAGCGTCTTGCCAAGGGAGGGCTGGAAAGGGATTGACTCTTCGTGGGTTTGAAATGTTAGTGTTGTGTTGAAGCCAGAAATGTACTGGGAAAGTAGCTCTCGTCCAGTGTGTTGGGCTTTGGTGCCGCCGAATTTAGTAGGATCCCAGGTAGCGCGGACGAGGATATTAGTATTATTGCCTCGGACGACTGTGACATTTCTTGCCGTTGCGTCGCCAAGGATGGAACCGTTGTTGAGAACGTGTATATTGATATACGGAACTTGTGCGGTGTATTCCGTAGGATTCGTGAAGTTGACTCGAGCTTCGAAGTCTAAAGAGGTTTTACTTGTCTCTAATATGCGCAGGTCTCCGACTTTAGGCATGACATTGCTAAAGCCGTCACCTGTAGAGATCGCTAAAATCTCGTCAGCTTCGGTGCGGTCGTGCTGAATAAGTAAAAACGGTCTTCTAACGTTTGATGGGAACTCTGCCATCTGCTGGCAGTTTCTTGACGACAAGCTCGCCCAGCACGGTTGCGACTTTCATGGTCACGAGCGCATCAATCTCAAGGACTATTGAGCTTCCGCCGAATATGAGCGCTCGCAGAACATCTGCAAATACTTCATCGTCCGTTACATTGAGAGGAGCTCCATTGATTCGAGACTTGATCTCAATAGAAGCCCCACCTTCGTCGTCTGCATCGATACGTCTAGATTCGGCTGGCTGGAACTTCTTAAGATCCAGGACGCCGAGTTTCTTCCCTTTGTACTTTACATTAGCCTCAGCCAAGACTTCAGTAACGTTGATTCCGAAATTCATTTCCTCTGGTAAGCTGGCTAGCACAACAATGTTGCCCGATATTTGAGGATTTTCTTCGTCGGATCCTGGAGGAGCCATTGGGTCTGGCAGGCTGAAGTGAGAGTCGGTCAAAGAAAAGTTCTTGATAACGTTGTCGAATGTGTGACCAGGAAATGGAACAGGGACTGTCACGCTGGATATGATTTTCGTGATCCATTCCGGGGTATCATCAGTTACTTCAGACGAGCCTCGTACATATATTGTTGTTTCGCGGCCTCTGATGTATTTTGCGAGGAGCAGATCAAGGGGTGAGGAATCATTTTTTGGTCCAGGACAGGGCTCCGTTAAAGGTGGAGGTAGTTGACTGACAATGCCTGCGACATCAACTTTCACCTCGGATTTTGGGTTCACGTCAATAGAGCCGGTAGTAGCATTAGCTAACTGAATGTACGGATCGTCACTAGCACAATTTGGGACCAGAATATCAAACTCGAGAGGCGGAATGGTGAACTTAACAGGGAAACTGTTAACAAGAGACAGTGAAACATCCGCTGCCATCCCTCGTTTGCCTGTAGAGGGGATCGGAATCTCCTTGAAGTTGAGTCGGGTAATATTGTACTCGGGAATTTGGGGAAGGTCGTTGCCTATCATCGATGTTAGCAAGATTCTCAATATGTACCGACTTTTGCAAGGGTATGGAATAGGGTAACAGCAGTGGTTCACATGAACAGCCTGGTATGACGAAGCAAATCGTATGCTAGTTCTCGCACAGGCGTTTCAACTCTGGTTACAACCGCACTGTTACTAGGCCAAGAACTTTTCCCCCAGATAGAAAGATGCAAAAGAACGGTAGAGAGATTGACCTTCAAAAACGAGCGACTCCGAGATGCTCTGAACGCCAAGTGATATCAACCCGGACTTCAAGCCAACGTTCGTCTTGCCTGTGATTCTAATTGTGTCTAATCGACCATCCAACCAATCATTTGCTACCTGTCGAATCCCCTCGATGTCTCCCGGTTCAAGATTTGAAAGGAAATCGATGCCTGTAATATGTCCATTTCGAATATCAACTGTGACGGGCGGTACAGCTGCGGTGCCGATAAGAATATTCCCATACTCGGGTAAGTAGACCTCTACGGTTGCCGCTTTGCTTTCGACTTCGCGTGCGAGCCAAGTACCAAATCGTCCAATATTTCTAACATTCTTGTTCTTTACTCTCGAGGCATCCATCTTGAAATTCGCTTGAACTCTAGCCTGCACACCCGTTTTTGTGAAGGAGTCTATCGATAGATTGGTTGGTTCGATCACAAGCGCTTCCTTTGCATATTCTTCTACAACTGCTGGGGCAAAGAATGCTCCAATAATGATGGTGAGAGCAATCAAGCCGAGAATGGCAATAGCCGTAATAGTTGGCCATCTTCGACCACTTTTCTCAGACCTCGACGCGCCATTTCCATTCTGCAGCGACCGTAAGGATGAGGCGGCTGGTGATGTTATGTGCCTATCCTCATTCCCCTCATTCTCCTCCGAACCATCGTATCTGGTTGTATCATCGGATCGCGAAAGTAATGGCGTGGCTTCGTGTGAGGTATCTGACTTATTCGAGTCCTTCGAGGCAGGTCTCTTTGCACTGCTGCCAAGTAGTGGAGATGAAGGATTGTCAGACATGACGGCGATGTGAGGTGGTTCGCAGCCACAGGTTCGAAGTTTCAACGTCCAGCGTCAGGTATTTCATGTGAGTCTTCTGATGAAGCTATTGATGCGTAGGCAATAATGAGATGTTGTCGAGCAGAGGTGCTCTTGGTCAAGATGATTGCGTAGTGACACAGCCGCAGTTGTACCTATCCCGGCGGCTATCTTAGCGCGCCCAATGCACTTTTGGCCTCGGTTTCAAGGCTAAAAGCGGGGAATGGTTCCAGGCTCTAATTTTCATCAATTTCTTCTCCCTTCATTTTCATATCTTCCTAATTATCAGAATACTTGGTAAAGTAATTATATCACTATCAACAGCATCGGTTAGGCCAGATGCAAATGCGTGAGTGCATTGACAATTTCAAATTTTCTTGCCTTCGATTTTCAAAGAGCTCGCTCGTCGTGCCCTGAACAGTGCATTCCAACCTCAACCATCAAGTTTCTACATGAGTAGCTACGTTTCCAGGCGAGTTGTGGCTATCATATACCTCGTATGCTTCCTGTTGTATTCTCTTGGTTCACTATGAGTCTCAATGGCTTCACGGACATAAATTAGGCTCTTTTGCGATCTTCAACGCGATCTGGCCCTCATAACTCCGAAGATCATAAGCACACGCTTTTAACCAGTCCAGCACCTCCTATGTGCTGTTTCTCTCCGGCCTCAAGCGCGCACATCCACTGTTCAGTCTTAATATCTTTCGTCTTCTTGATCTAGTTGCTCCCTCATTTCAGAAGGACTTTGGACTTCGTGGCACACGTTCTGCCCAGCTCATGCGTACACCTCCTGCTTTCAATCTTTCGTCACATCCCGAAGATGATATTATACAGTAGAGTTTTTGTAAGGATAGATGGTAATCTGAGAGATCGCCATGGGATGGAAGGCAAAATGCAGCATCATCCCCGAAAGCACTTGCCGAAGATGATGCATAGTCATAGTCGGTGGTGCAGACGTGACCTGGATTAGACTCCTCGGAACTTCAAGAGGATTGCGGAAGTCCTCAATATCAATGCCATATATGCATGAAAGAACAAATGTTCATAGTAGATATCTTAGACGGTGTTGCGAACGAGTGGTTCGTACCAGACCATCGATTCAGAGCGCGAGCTGATCAGTCATAGCGCATTTCTGCTTCAACATTTGGAATCTATATGTTTTGGAAGATGCTCTTCGTCAGACCAATCATTTGCGATGACAATATAGGAGCATTCTGCTCCGAGAGATACCTGAATGTAAAGACAACGTTTCCTTCAATCTGTAGACCACGGAGCATGGAGAATTACAATCATGTTCGTCGCCAATATCTCAACACGTTGACATCAAATTCCACTAAAACAGGCTAGCAAATTGGAGATTGGCAAGAATTCAACTCTGCGCTTACTTGCTCGATATCGTGAGGAAGCTGTATTCCAGCCCGGATGTCATGATCGCAGGCAATCTCTGCACAGTTATGTATGCAGACTGCATAGCATGTGAGAGCGCCAGAGCAGGTGCAACTTCTCGCCCTATATCTCATATATCGATCCACCTACTCAGACAGATTGATCCTACTCTTCTGCGCATGATTTTTCTCGCGGGGGTTATTCTTACCTGCTACCTAGGAGAGTTCGGGTGTACAGTACAGTACTGGACATAAGTATTCAAGGATACTCAACAGAGAGTAAAGCCTCAGCACAAGAGGTAATGAATGCACAACAATTCAATTGAGTAGTACGACACTGAGCGATTCTACTATATGTATGAATGCTACTGAATAGTCTCGGTAGACGAGGACTATTTAGAGGGACGAGGGATGAAGTGCTTTTAAGTTTTGCTTAGTAACCTGGGTCCACTGTTTTCCTGACATCGTTCCCATCCACGACCTCAAACAATCAAGACAAAAGGACGCAATTCGCTCTTGCAACCAAAAGGTCTACAGTTTCCTGATATGCAACCTCTTGCAGGCCTTGCTTGATCTTGACTGCAAACCGATCGAACTCTCCTGCCAAGCTAGCTACACTGACTAGTCAACAGGAACTTGAGCCCGGACTAGAACTGCTTCCACTTCCAGGGACACATCCTCCTCGTACCATAACTATCGTATATGCTTTCAAATATAAGCTCACTCTCATCGAGCCTCGATGTGGAGGAACTCCTCCTTGGGTGTACATTCGAAGACCCATCGCATGGCATATGATAGGTCACCACAGGGTAGTTTGTCCCTGATGTCGAATACTTAAACAGTGACGAAGCATGTGTTTTGCAAATTTCGAGGAGTGTGGTCGCCACAATGGACTCTCCTATGGCTCCTTGCTATAGGAAGGAGATGTACAACAACTGCTTCGAGAAGACGCCGAACGATACTGCTGCGTGGTATTGAACCATCCAGTCGTAGTCGAGATCGTACCGCCCATCATCTCGTTTGAGGTTACGGATACATATCGCTGACTTCGTCTACTCTGTTTCACAACACAATGCCGCTTTTCCGCTCGTGGAGACCTTCGTCGACATATGTTGCGCTTAAATTATGCAAGGATTCCCAGCTCAGACAACAGAACCATGGTTTAGCACCCGAGGACGAGACGATCTTTTGTAGACGGTGTGGGGAGGAGACCACAATTGCGTTTTGCAACGCCTTCATCGGCCGACTCTTACTTATGACGCCCCTCACTGACGTATACAAATTGGTTTCGGGGAGTTTTGTTGCGCAAAGTGGATATCAACTTGAGGCATACGCTGGATTATCACAGGGTCTCTGTGGTATCTGTGGGCTCTACGTCGGCCATCAAAGCGACATCTGAGCCTCATGTTGGAGGGGACAAACGATCGTCAAAGGGCTGAATGCTCGACTTCAAACGTACAGTGGACACCATCGGCTATGCTTGCAACCAAATGCAAGAATGGACAAGCCTTGTCGAAAATCATCCCTCTCGCAAGGTTTTCTGTGTTTGAGATCGTCATGAACCCTTCGCACATCAGCAATGGCTCAGCCGTACAGAAAGATTCTTGCGTGGATAGCTGGGATACCACATGTAAACGACGAAGAGATCTAATACCGATTCTTCCATCGTAGAGTACGCACTACTACTGTGGAGTTTCCAAATGGCACTAATGGAGACTTCTCACACGAAGCACAAACTAATCGTTTGCGAGGTTGAGACGACCTTGTCCAAATAATCGGCAGAACGGCGAGCTGCCACCTGATGATTCTAAACTCTTGGAAACCAGAGATCTGGGGCTAGTGGGCTAACATGTAAGCTTTGAAAACCCACTTCGCCTAAAGCTTGATTCAGAAAGCTCCGTCACTGTGTGGAGATGGAGGCATTTACTCGTTCTTGAAGAGATTCTCAGACGTCTCGGGCTTCAATTCATGCTATCGGTGACTTTCGGCCTGTCAATACTCGAACGACCCATCTGGTACTGACAACGGTTGGTATTCGTATTGAAAAAGCACATAACGATGCTTGTATAAGTATTCCATCAATTCTCCCACATCTTCTCTGTTCAGTTCTTCAATATTCTTCATTCTTCAACCTTCCACACTTGTAATCATTCTATTCTTCGGCGCGATTGATTCGTTGTCTTTATACAATATTGAGAACCTACGGTCTACGAATCTCTATCTCGTTCGAATCTTCTGAGAGGATTAATTTGTCATCAACACACTCGCAGATCAAATCAAAATGTTGTCCAAACTCTTCCTCGTTGCTCTCGTAGCCTCTCCGCTTGTCGCAGCTCACGGCAAGATTGCCGTCGTGGTACGTTTCTATCCTGACGGGCCTCCTTATCTCGTTTGTTCCGTCTACTAATCCATAAAAGTCTGGTGATGCTGGTGGAAATGGTACCGGAATTGGAATTCAGGGCGCCGTTGTCGCTGGCGCCGGAAAGAACTCCAAGACTGAACTCGACACCACCGTGTTCGGCTCCACAAAGATCGCTTCTGACGGACTTGGGAAGACTACGGGCCAAGGAAAGAACAAAGTTGCCATGGTAGCTGCTACAATGGAGGCGTCCGGCGATACTCTCCCACAAGTCAGCGCCTCCAACGGTAGCATTTCCGGAACCTTTCATATCGTCACTACCGATGGCGCTGGACCACTTAAAGCCATGATCGATAGCACTGGTACTGGTGCTTTCTCAGATGGTACTTCTGCCGACGTCGTCACACAAGTCCCAGGTGAAAAAGGAAACATCAAACCCGATGGTCAGGTTCCAAAGGTGCGACGATTCTTGGAGAGGATGGGTGTAATTGAGAAGCGCGCTGCGAATGTTAATAAGGATTACGTGAGTTCCTGAGACATTTTACCGCATTTTAACAGCAGTGACTAACCATCGTGATAGCCATTTAAGGTGGCCATTCCCGCTGGTACCACTTGCTCCGGAACAGTTGCTGGACAATCCAATGTTTGTCTTGTAAAGGTCGCCAATTCCAATCCTGCAGGGCCATTTGGAGGCGTCGTTGCTATACAAATGGCTGGTTCTGCAACTAATACTACCAAGCGAGCGGCCTCAGTCGACTTTTCTGGTTAGACTCTCCAGTCGAACGAATCACAAAACGCAATCTTTGAACAATTCTGAAGAATTCATTGCTGTGGGGCTGAGATAAGTCCGGCTTCGATTTCGTTCGGTGTAGAAGATTCACAGTTTGTAGCTACTTCAAGAACTATGGCAATGTCGTGGCTAGACTTGGCCGAGTTTACTTTTATGATTATGGAATGATCGTGATGGCATTTAGTTGTGGCACAGGATCAAATTTGTGCCAATCGTTGTATATATAGCCCACCAGCAGGAATGGAATCAATGTATGTATATATGTATGCATCTTCGCTTCGTTCCCAAAGTCTAACCATACATTTTCCTCCTTTTCAATGTATATATATATCCTTTCTACCTTATCCAATTTCTCTCTCCCTCTTCTGCCTAAGCTAAGCTTCTTGTCATATAGGCTTGAGGCTACTACTTCTTCAAACCAGAAAGAATATCATCCGTAGCCTTCTCCGAGAGAACAATAGTAGGTATTACCGGAAACGCACCTGGCACCCTGGGGAACACAGACGCATCCACAACCCTCAAACCCTTGACACCTCTCACCCTAAACTTCGAATCCAGCACCGCCATCTCATCCCCATCAGCCCCAATAGCACAAGTACTAGTAGCATGATGCGAATAAACCTGTTTCTTCAAGAAAGCCTTCGTCTCCTCATCAGAACAACCCGGGCCCTCACACGGATGAATCTCCGTAAACGGCCCCAAGCCCACCGGCGCATCAGCAACCACCTCCCTCCCAAACTTAATCGCCTCCAACATAGCCTGCAAATCCGCATCCTCACCCGCCTCCCAGAATTTAAAATTAATCTCCGGCGTCTCAGTCGGATCACCAGATCGCAACCTCACAAACCCCTTCTGGCTCCTCGGATTCATATGCACAAACGTACATTCATACTGCTTCGGTCCAAAATCATCCGGGAACCCCGGCCAGAACCCCTCGAAGGAGAACTGTCCGCACCACATCTGGATATCGCGCTTCCCCGTCGATTGCGTGGTCTGGAGGAAGACGAAGTAGATGTTGGTGAAGTCCGTGAAATCGCGCGCCGCGAGAGACGCCACGCTGCCCTCGTAGTTGTCGTCCAGATTCGCGCCTACGCCCGGAGAGTCGACTAGGATGGGGATGTGGTGCTGGGCTAGTTGTGATGCGGGGCCAATGCCGCTGAGCATGAGGATTTGGGGACTGTTGAAGGCGCCGCCTGCGATGATTACTTCTTTGGAGGCGTAGGCTTTTTCGAGCGTGCCTTTTTTGCTTGGGTCGTAGCGTGGATCGGCGCTGTAGAGGTATTCTCCGTGGAGGTATTCGACGCCGATTGCTTTTGGCTCGGATGGGTTTTTGGTGGCAGTTTGGTCGAAGAGGACTTTGGTGACGAGTGAGTTTGGTTGGAATGTTAGGGGGATGGTTGGGGAGGCTGCTGTATCTCGCACGTAGTATCCGGGACTGGAACGAAGGCCTTGTTTGGTTGCGTGGGACCAGCTTCCGTAGATTCCAAGTGTTTGATCTCGCTTAGGATCGACGGCGTTGATGTCTCTATTCATGAGCTCACTGAGTCTACATCCCCGACGGTGTTAGCACTTATCAGCCATTTTACCCAAGAACACGCGCGGGAGCTCTAATGCCGAGATCTTAAAGTCGGTCTAGGAATAGTATGCACTCACTGATCAGCAGAATACCCCGTCAAATTCGCCGCCTTCGCCGCAAAAGCAACCGTCTCCGCATTCGTATCAACCCAAGTAGTATCCCCCAACGAAATATCCAACCACCCATCAAAGCCATGCGTCGTGTCCGTAGCAGCAACATCAGCATTCCTCTCCATACTCTTAAAATGCGGCCTCATATTCCCAGCCAACCAGCCCTCATCGCCCGTAATCTCCGCGATGTAATCCCAATCCGCATCCGCAGGCAGCGAAACCACCGCACCATTGTGCATCGCACATCCTCCCAGCGTTCCCGTTCGCGGATACCAGATTCCCAGACGCTCGGCGTCTGCGGGGGGCGAGAGACCGGTGTAGAATGATCTGTCGGGGAGGCGATACACCATGTGGTTGTAGCCGAGATCATCGTCGGTGTGGTTTACGAAGAAGTCCCACCGGGTTTTCTCGTCGTTGGCTGCGATGTTGAAGTTTCCTAGGATCGAGACGTTTGTGTTTTGCGTTTGGTCGTCGCCTGCGTCGAGGAGGAGGACGGAGTGGCCTGCTCGTGCTAGGTTTGCTGCTAGGGGTCCTCCGCCTGGTCCGGAGCCTACGACACTGGAGATCAAATCTTAGTCAATATTATTGTGCTAAAAGAAAACGAACAGATGATGGCTCAATAAGCGGGGCATGGGCAATTCTAGTCTGGGGTTTCAGACAGCACTTCTCAACGACAATACATCCCAAGCAAACATCAACATCTCAAATCAACTCACATATACTCATAAGTTTTATTCTCCGCTCCACAAACCACCCCAGCCAAAGCGACACACGCCCCAAAAACGACTCGACCCAACATTTCAAAGTTTCTAAAGCACGAAAAAGGAAGCCAAAGATACCTCGAATTCAAGCGCAATGGAAACATCGCAGGGCCATCTTAATCAGTTTTATAACCCATCGACATTCCTACTCGGCGAGCGATCGATAGCATCAATATAAATCCTCGCCTCGTTAAGAGGGATATATATGTTCCGACACGGCTGGAATTGTGCCTGTAAGGCATGCTCCGAAGGGAATATCTCCGGATTAAATATGTTGAGGCTGAAGCCGTACATAGAATGCATGCACGATTCCTCACGGGGATCAGTGGTTGGTGGGAGGGGGATTTTGCCCTGGGTCGTTGTCGACTATGCATTGCATGTTGGGAGAATTGAGGTAAGCCAAGTCAGGCACTCCATATATATTAGGTGATTTCGATGTTTTTGTGTCTGGATACATGAAATCAGGATAGTGTACATTCACAGTGGTACCGAATATTGTATCCGAGCATATATGACTCTTCAAAGCATGGCCTTCTTCTCAAAACGAGAGCATGTCGAAATCTATAGGAATTCGACGATCCTTTTGAAATCCGTCATTTCAGTATCGAATCATTCCGTTCGCCAATCTTGGAATCATTCATGGCGAACCTATTTCAAACCCCCAACACCCCAAATACAACTGCCGACCCAAAAACCTTCCGTCACAAACACCCGTTTTAGCCAAATATCCCGCATCCAATCTCAGGGGGGGACCCAACAGCCGTCCTCGCCTATTTCCCCCGAACGACGCCACCGAGAGACTCCTCAAGTTACGAAATCCAAACATCTGTATCCAGCGACCATCTTCAAACCTCACGCCATATGTGGTCGAACCTAGACAAGGAAAAGATAGCAGGGCAGAAGGTATCGTAATCTTAGGGATGCTGCTATACCACATCCACCAAACAACTTCGATCGAGATGCTCCATTTCACATCCCAATATCAACACCTGTAACCTCGTCCCCCGCTGTGGCAGTCCCAATCGCCGATTCCATATACACAACCCATCGCACCATCCCATCATCCGATCTCGATTCGCCACTGCCATATAAACATCCCACTCCCTTTGTCGAAAAGCACCTGACATCCCATCCCGCCGCCCCCTTCTTTGTCCACCCATCCAAGCCTTTCCTTCCATTCCACGCATCCTTCGATTTATTCCAACGGGGCTGTAGGCCGCCTCCGAATGAACAAAGAACAGAATTCCCCAAAGAACACAAGAGGGATTCGGAAGCGAATATGAGAAGCGCAGGGAAGCGATCCAAGGGCGTGGTACCGATGCTACACATACGTCACAGAATCGTAGATATGGTAAGTTTTCGCGGGACGAATAACGTTCAAGAGGGATGATGGATGAATAACAGTCCACTGCGAGGGCGCTGAGAACGAATTGTGTTATTCCCGGATCGATATCTTCTGGCGACCTGGTCGATACAAAGACATGATATCAATAACCGGTCACTTGACTTAGCATCCCCAACCTCCCAGCAACTATCAACATGTCGCATGCCCGGTTCATTCCTTGGAGCACGCAGATTCAAAGCTCCTCTCAATTACCAGGTCGTGGACGGGAAAGAGTCAGAGCACGCAATGTTATCAAGTGTGCGATGATGACTGGAAAGGAAAGTGCTGGAGGTATGGACTTGAGAAGGGCTGGTCAGAGGGAAAGTAGGGTAGTATGTTTTATAAATTTGCCATCAACTCACAATATACTATACCACCTCCCTCCCGCAAATCGCAAATAGCCATAATACCAAATGCATTCATCACCTCCAAAAGTAGACACAGACTGGTGTAATAATTTCATCTCAATTACACCACCCTCTAGCAAACTTCTAACTACACGCTTCTCTCCCTCCTATCTCTCTCTCTCTCTCTTCTCTCCCCCTCCTCCTTCTCTATCCTCACCAACTTCCCCTCCTCTTTCCATCAACCGCGAGCCAAAACAGAGCAGAGTGGAACAAAACAAAACATAAAAAAGATGAAAACGCCATATAAATGCCATGATTTTAAACCGCCCAACCCATCCTTTCCAACCCATTCATCCATTCAATATTAATCAACCCAAATTCACCATGATCCACCTAGTAGTATGCAGAAAGTATCCCAGTCCAAATCCAATTCATGATGCTATTGAACCATGCCCTCGCGCTATCACCCCCATATAAACACCCAACCATTCCGAACCAAGCAATGCCAAATCAAGCAGCAGCAGTATTAGTAGCATAATCACCACCATTCGTAACGGTAGCCGGCAAACCGATCAAAGTAGGCATCTGCACATTAACTTGAGCATCACCATTCGGCAGCGACGGGACACCTCCCATGTTCGCGAGATCATCCGTACTCCCCCTCCTACTGCCACTAAGATTCAAGACACGATACAGCAAGCTCTTCCGTCTCCCAATGTGAGGTTTGAACCTGAGTTCCGACGAGGTGCCTGCTCTCGGACCCAAGGTGCGGCCACCGCTCGGCAGACGACGGGAGACCTCGCGGTTCCAGGCCGTAGTATGCTCGATGGTGTCCTTCTTGTCGAGCTCCTCTTCCCAGCCGTAGACGTCGGCCGAGGCGGCCGATTGGATAGAGCCAATGGAAGACATCATTGAGGCGGCGGAGGAGGCGACTGAAGTATCGACCGTGATAGCGCCGTGCGAGACGGTGGACATGCGGTCGAAGCGGTCGTCGAGTATTGTGCTGTTGGTCATATAGGTGGTGTTGGTGGCTAGACTGCTGCGGGATTCCATGGCTAGTGGGTTAGCGGAGATCCATATGCCGTTCTCGGTCTTGAAATCGTATTGCATTGCCATTTCGGTGTCGACGGACAACCGAGTCGTTGACCCAGTAGGTGTGCATGGGATCTCCTCGATGGGTGTGCCGGGGGTAATGGGACTAGCAATAGGCGTATTATCCTCCATGGGGGTATCTGCTTGGTGAACTGGATCTGAGCCGACGGGATGAACAACCTCTTCTTGTTCGGTAATTTTGGCGGGGATAAAAAATGGCTGTGGCCCTGCGACTTGCATCCGCCTTTGATTCGGGAAGAAGCTGGCGTCACCCTCCTTTGCTTTCTTCGCATCTCTGCTCCCTCGAAAGATGCTTCCTTTTGCGGCCACGCCATCCCTCCTGATAGAATCGTCTCTTTTCCCCTGAATTCTCGCCTTCCGCTCATTGAACTTTGCGAGCTCATCGTCGCTCCCATGATAGAGACGTTGGTTTAGCGACGCCGCCAGGGAGGGACGAGGATGTGCACTAATATCAACGGGGGACCCAGGGTGGGCTTCCAGAACTGGTGACTGATCACCTTCACTAAGCTTCAAGCTGGTCCCCACATTCAATGAAGCTGGATTTTTGCGAACGCCTCGCGGGCGTGTAAGCCCTACAACAGGATGCTCCATAGGCGCGATAACTGGAATAGGGATAATTGAAAACATATCATTTGGTGACGACGTGACCTGCCGCCCTCATAATCCGTGACTGGAGGAACTCGCATCTTTTCCTCCAGTAGGTGGTTGAGTTGATGTGCTCCGGTTACTGGAATGTGAACCGTGAGCGGATCGACTCTTCTTAAAGCCGAACTTGGAGCCAATCTTCTTCCATCCACTATCACCTCGACCGGTTTTGGGACTCGTACCGAAAGACACCTCACCAAATCCTAGATTTGCAGTGGGTGGCGTACTAGGAGGTGTCATGGGCTCTAAAGCGGAGCCGGAGGGTGAGTGAGAATCGGCAGAATCGTCGGTGAGAACATCTGGTACTTCGGATCCGGAATTATTCGATGAACCAGTCATATGTGCGGACAGACGTGAGCCTCGACCAAGTGCAGCACTAAGATGTGAATGATGAGATAGACGAGGGGACAAACCGTCGTACGATTGTGCAATGACATCCCCCGACACATCTCCAATTGGGGGGCTATCATTTCTGTACCGTCGAGCACGTGCAGGTGACAGTGTTCGTTCATCTAAAGATCCCGCCATATACGTATCCGACATGGACTCGTCCGAGGTCCACGGACTGATGTGCGACTCAGATGACCGGGCTGGAGCCACTGAGTTGAGAAAAGGTACCAGAACGGACTCATCCATGAGCTCATATATAATTTTGACAGCCTCGTCGAGCTCTGATGGATCTGGTGGCGTGTACGTGCAAGGTAATGATACCAAGTGGTCTCGAACATTCGAAGGCAGATTGACCTCCCTCGGACCATTTGGTACGATGTACGCATCTAACAATTTGGCCCATAGCATGCGTACATATTCGCACTCGGGAGACTGTGGCGACAATGGCGTAAGAGGATCTTTGCCTGCCATCTCCCGATAGTGCTTTCCGTATCTATCGGCATCCATTGTGAATTCCAAGGTTTCCAAGCAATGATTTTGTGACAGATACGCCATGAAGGCGCTTAACGTCCATGGTGGAACGGCCGTATTTGCCAGAACGTCTTGTAATGTAGGTTTTCGTGGGCAATATGGCCCCGCGGGGATGGCCAGACTGAGTGGCCTCGAGGGCATGAAATCACCGGAAGACATGAATCCTTCGTCGTCCGCGTCCCAGTCCTCGAGGACGGACGAGCAACGTGGGGAACTTTCTCGGGAAGTTGTGGTGGGGTGGGTGTGCAGGTACAATGATGGCGGTTTGCGGTGTTTGGCCTTTCGCATCGCGGTTCGAAGATATTTCATAAGTCTGCTCGAGCAAGATCGGTAGCCTTCTATCGACGTCCCCCGACCACTCTAATGTTCCTGACAGAGAATGCCTCTTGAACCTTGGGATGGCAGAATTCGACTTTATCGTGGGAATGCAGTGTTCCAATACGTCGCTCGATGCATGCGCTGAATGGGTGGTACGATAGAGGATGAGAGGTAATGCTCTTTCGTTTGTTCTTCCAAAAATTGGTTCGTGATAATTGTGTTCGAGCGCGAGAGGAATAAAGCAACTCGTACCGTCAATGTCTGCAGGTAGCCGCGCGATGCCGATATGTCACCTGGAATTGCTCCAATTAATTACTCTCGTTAGAAGGTCAAGTGAATACAGAGCGGGCGTCTGCAGATGGGGATGTCGGTTGCAGTGTTTCTGGAATGCGAGCCCCAAAGCCGGGATCTGCGTGTTGGAGGTGGAAGGAAGGTCGCAGTGGCAAAAGGCTGAATGATCCGGGCGAAGACCTTGTCGATGGTGGTGGTACTGTATATCGCGAGAACGAAAAGTGGTACAGTAGAGCACGACCTGCCGAAAGGAGTAAGGCAGGCTAGGTGGAGCAGAGGTTATTACACCAGCAAAGAAGCGTCGTGAACAGATGTCTAAATGATCTCTGATAACCAGAGAAAAGGGGATTAAAGAATGACTGAAGGTTTGCTTCGGAAATCCCTCGATGACAATTGTCCGGGGGGGCGAGTTCGATGAGGTCTGAGGCGGGTGAGAGAGAGAGAGTGGGCGCCGGCGAAGCCGCAACGGTACAAGCAGCGACGATGAGTGCTGAAGTAAGATTTGGTGATGGTGGAGTATTCGAGAGAGCGGATGTGAAGGAGAGAGGGTTGGTCAGAGGGAGCTCAGGTGAAGTGAGTGTGGAGTGTCGAGGATGGAGTGTGTGGTGTTGTGAGGATGGATATGGTGAATCACGCAGTATAATGCTAGTCGTTTAATGTAGTTTAGTGTAGTAGTATGGCAGGCGTAGCCGTGGAAGAATGCGGTCGTCTGCAGCAACGAGTGGTGTTTGGCGATGGTTATGAGATGATGGTGCAAAGCTTGAGACCCGTTGACAGGTGACTTGAAGCCAATGATGAGGAAGAATGAGAGAATGAGGAGGATGACGGCAAGTTCTGGAATACCAAGGTGCGTCCAAGTACTTGGAAGTATGGTGTTTGAAGAGCAACCAGGATAATCAGGACGGCTGCAGTAAAGCGGCACTTTTTAGCAATCGAAAGAAATCGAAGTCTTCCAGAAGCTTTGAAAGGGGAGGGGCCAGAGGGGCGAGAGGCGCCGGACAGGGAGGCAGGGAGGCAGGGGGCCAAGGAAACCTTGGAAGCCTTGGAAGGTGGAAGGGGTGGGAGAGGGAGAAACACTGGAAGGGATCGGGGGATCGAGGCGGAGGGATGGTGGAAGGGCCGTCGAATCGAGTGCCGCCTTTCGAGACAGAGGCCCAGAATCCTAGATACTTACGACGTAAAACTTACAAAGTAAAACATACAAAGTAAGTAGGCTTCTGGAAGCACTCGCAGGACTGTAGCCGTTTCGTAGTTGTTTAAGCCCGAGGTCGCGTACCACCGTGGCTGGTCAAGGTCGCTTCAACGATTCAACGCTTCAACGCTTCAACACTTCAAGCGTAGGCCAGAGGAGGGAGAGTCCTGGGACGTGTGGTGGGATCGGTGGAGGTCAGACTGATTTTTCGTTCTTGGGTTGGTCCCTTTCCTTCGTGAGAATCGTGGGTCGCCAGCGGTGTTGGGTTTTTTCGGTTCGGCTTTGCTTCGCAACGTTCGCTCTCGAGACGCGGCGAAGACAACGGGGACAAAGGCGTTTCGGGTAACTCTTACCATTCGGTTGTACGAAGTAAAGAATTTGCGTAGCCTCTACAAGTAGCCTCTTACAAGTAGACAAGTCGAAGTACTGTCAACCGTCAGAACAGAGCAGCAAGCCGGACCACGCGAGGGCCAAGAGTCCAAGGCCAAGACAAAGTCTCCTAACGACTCAGAGCCTAGTGACTATTACTTCGAAGTACTACGGAGTCGTAGTCACGGAGTAGTAGTCACGGAGTAGACGGTCTCTCTAGGGCCGGTAGTGGCAGGGCAAGTTCCGTAGTCCGTCGCCTCCTCGCTAGTGTGCAATTGAACGTATTATTACGAAGTACTTCGTACTGCGTACTTCTAAGAGTGGTGGTCGTCGACTAGGAGGGACAGAGGGGCCGTCGAACAAGTGGAGAACCGAGTTGAGGATGGGCATGATGGACCGATGCGGTTGCAGAGCTACGAAGTACGAGAGAAACCTAAACCATGCGCATGCTGATAGGAGTACTGTATGTATCAGGGCGAGTAACAGTAACGATTGCAACCTGGGGAATCATCGCCAGAGAGAGCGACGCAGAGCAGAGCAGAGCAGTTGCCAGCGAGCACGGCAATTGTGGTGGGGTGGTGTCCAGAGAGCCAGTGACAAGGCGAGATGCGTCAATGACGATGCCTACTGGATGCCAGATACTACGAAGTAGATACGGAACACTCCGTACCAGATCCTAGATTGATGCTGATGATGCTGATTCGGATGCTTGGATGATCGCCGTTGGCAATGTCGCACGAAACGCAAGGGCCAGTCCAAAGTACGAAGCTTCGTACAGTAGAAGTACGTACTCCGTTGAACCCGGCGGCAATGATGTTGACCTAGAGGCAGCGCCGTGAATGGTAGAAAGAGGTGATGAGAAGTTACATCGACGTAGGGGAAGGTTTAAGCCTGTCCTAGGTTCCGGTCCATTTGGGGAGTGAAGAGTGCTGATCGAATACAAGCGCGCGCTGGATTACGAATATCCCAAGTCGGGTATGGGTCGTATGGATGGCGAGGAAAATAAAGTGAGACACAACAGAACACCAGCAAAGAAAACACTTTATTTCGTGGTTCAAGAGACCAGAATGGTAAGAGCAGAAAAGGGGGGACAGAGAGAAACATAGCTGGGGGAGATGCGCTGGATTACAAGTACTGTATGCTGGTACTGTATGCTGGCTTCGCAAATGACTGGACAGGCAGGTCCACACACACTAGGACTGGAGAGGATATACGGAGGGAGACAGAGCGGATTGCGATAACGTCGCAGCGACGCCATCGCTGGGGTTCCAACAGCCCCAGAGCCAATTCTGGCATCAGAGAATGAGAGATATAGATGGTGATTCAAGTACTCCGTACGGCGACCAACAAATACAGGAACACGGCATCAGTCCACCACCAGGGTAAGGGAGGCAGGGTTCCATTCCCATTTCCATTCTTCCAGGACGGGAGGAGCCAAGGGCACGAAATACCGTACAGTACGGAGTACTCCTGAATAAGCGATGGTAGGCGAGAATTGCTCGAGTGGCAGGACAGCGCAACGGTAAATCTCAAGCAGCACGAACGCTCTCATGTCATCGCCATGGAGCTGGAGATGGAAGTGGAAATGGAAGCACGATGGAAAACTCACGACGTGACGAGTGAAGATGGGCAATCGTCCCTATCGAATGGAAGGCCGGCCAAGTCATAGAAGCTCGCTAGAATGTCGCAGGCAGAGGTCCAGCTATCCAGGAGAGACACACCAGAGACACACCAGTCACTATCCACGCCCTTGCAATCTCATTGGAACACTCATGCACTATCTGCAAGCAGTCTACTTCGTAGCATCGAAGCCTCCTCTGCGTCTGAAAAGGGGGCCAGGTATCCTTGAAGTCGTGACAAAGCGGCGTTAACGGGTCTTCGCTGACCTCTGACTTCGCACTTGCACTGCTGCTGCTCCGCTTCTCACACGCTCCAGCTGAAAAGAGGAAGACCTAGGATCATCCCGCTCCTCGTTCGCTGGACGCACCGGGCTCCAAGTCGAAAAGAGGCTACGGCGAGCGCTAGCCACGCAGATGAACGACTGCTCTGGGGAGTTGGCCTCACGGGCGCCATAGCCCATGCCTGCCCAATCTTCTGGTCGAAAAAGATTTTATCGATGGAGGCACGCCGCCGAGCAGCTCACACCGATCATCCATCTTTTTGATTCGTGCTGTGATGCGGTGTAGTTGTCGTTGTTGAGAGATCTCCATATTCAAGAGTGTTAGTGTTCAGATCGGCCCCCCTTTTTCTACCTCGGAAGCATAAAAATTGGCCGATCTGCGTGAAATAGATTGCTGGGCGCTCTCTCGTGCAGATTGTAATTCGTAAAGTACGAAACCACAACACCCACTCAAATCGATCGACAAAAGTAGAGCAGCCACCACAC
The DNA here is from genome assembly GCA_003988945.1 of Chaetoscypha palmicola. Taxonomy (NCBI): domain Eukaryota; kingdom Fungi; phylum Ascomycota; class Leotiomycetes; order Helotiales; family Helotiaceae; genus Chaetoscypha; species Chaetoscypha palmicola. Next base: position 99,282 of record QYAH01000020.1, on the reverse strand, counting down.
GTGGCCCCGCCAAATCGAAGGCACGAAGAACGTGATAAGCATCCTGCCTTTCCGCTTTTGGACACGCGAATTCTGATCAGCATTGTAATCTATCTGACGACAGCTGTACACATCGTCGTTTGGATCATCAGGCTTTCGAAATCGTAGTTGCAGTTGCATCCAGCAAGCAGACAACGGTGCTGAAACTGCCCTGCCCTCTGAACGTCAACAAGATGCGATGAAGACTATTGGTGGTACCTGGCGATAAAGTTGTCCTCACTGCAACCCAATGCTATCTTCGCATATTGCAAAGTTATTGCCGTTGTGTAACGATCTCTCGTTTCGCTTGTGCGATTCGCTACTACCCTCCGCGCACTACCGGAAGTTGATATAAGCTCCTAGAAAGCTTATGACGCTTATCACCACTCGGAGAAGGACTTCTGTTGGTTGCCCTTAGCAAGACCACACTCGGGAATACCATGCGAACAACTTCATCTCATGTCCTCCATTACTTTAGTCGCTGAAGATCGCCACCTTCGAACACATCGCCCCTCATATCTCCCACGCTGCTAGCTTATTTGGTCGAACCACTCTAGCTGCCGTCGAAGTTGGTTCTCTTTGATTGTCAACTTCCGACGAATGGGCATCCTGAAGAAGAACATTTGCATCTTAGTTCGTAGCAAACCCTTCACATTAGTACAGAAAAATAGCATATTGATCGCCTCACCGAAGTGCCGAGGGGAGGTTTGCCGGCAAACAGAAACGTAACCGTTTTTCTCACTAGAAAAAGGTGCAGATATGTCCGGGAAACAACGTGCTGCTAAACAGGGAATCGTTTGCATCAGGTCAAACCATATTGTCATGTGTTCCCCATGCTTTGCAGATCTTCTATGCGTAACGCTTATTTCTCCACAATAATGTCCTCGGCAAATGCCGTCTCCAAGACCGTCAAGACGTTGACGTTAACGTCGACTTTTCTCATGGACTGCAGGTGAGCATGCAGTGAATATATCGTCTTCATAAGACTGATCAACTGGAACTCATACTGCACCTCTGCACGAATCGAGCAAAGGGCTCCGACCATCAACAAACGGCCAGAAGTAGCATCGGATCTGTACATACCACGCTCGTAAAACATATACAGGGAATTCCGTATGGCTCACTTACCAATCGCGGAGATGTAAACCTACTGCCGGTCTAAATATTCAATTTTCAAGGTCCTTCTGTAATTGTTGACCACACTCTCATCTTGGGTGATCTCGCGTTGTTTCGTGGTTGTTGCCCATGGTTGCGCTGCCTACCTGTCGATTCCACCAAACAGATTACTCCTCCACGGATCCATTCCATAAATTCCTTCCGAAACCTCACAGTCTCATCTTCCTTTACCCGAAGCGCACGCAAAGCTCCCAATCACCTTCGAGAAAGGTTCTATCAGCTTGTCAAAGATAGAAGACAAAATGCGGGAAAGGCTTGATCGCCAAGCTCGTTTCTACCTCCGGAGATGCTCATTCGAAGGCGTCAACAACTGGACATGTATTCATCCGGAGGGAGGTACAGTAACTGGTGACTAGTGACTGGATGGACCAACTTCAAGGCACAAAGTCTCATCCTAACGGCCCGCGACACTCCATAACTGTGCCGCGCAACGCAGGTTGGCCGTGTCAGCAACAGCAACGGTAAACGACGGTCGCAGAGTACTATCACGCTACTGCGAAAAGCAACGCAAGTTCGGTATCAGAAATAATGGCAATCTGAAAGAACAAACATTGTTGGAAGACTTTCCCATCTACTCGCGCGTGTAACGAATCAGAAAGTCAAGATGTTCTCCATCAGTGCAATCACAATTGTGTTCACGTCACTTCATGGGAGTATCCTCCAAGATAAGGAAGATACGGAGTACTGGTCTGTGAAATCACCAGCCTGGGGGTATCAACGAGTCGTAGTGTTGCAATCCTCAAGCTTTTGTTGACCGTCTTTGTAAATTCGTGGCAGTCTCGCAAAGGTATGCTGATGATGTTGTAACCTTGTGAAGCGTGATGCTCGGTTCTCGTCGCCCTCTGGCCAGACCACTCCAGTTCGCACCAAGACGAGAAGGTGCAAAAGACTGCCAAGTTCCATCCCGGAGGCGCCCCGGACATTTCCATCTGGTTTTTGTTGGCGTTCATTCTTTTGAAATACCCCTCCCCTGCGTTACCGTCAACTGGTTGACGCTCACCGTTCGCATACTTCGAAGTATTTGCCCAAATTAATATTAATAGGAAACTATGGCTCGGGCAACTTGTCGTGCTGTGAAGATGACACGGGACAAGCATTCCGTTCTGCCAAGATGACTAAAGTAAGCCAAGCTTGAAGAGGGTACCATTTTCGCCTGGGCGACCTCGATCGAACAACGCTAGAAGGATGACCCTGTCGAGCTGTAACTTCCAGAATATTGCCAGATTTGTTGACTCACCATACTGGTGGGTTCATGCATGTCATTCGCGGGTGTTGCTTCGTCTACCGTGCCTTTCATCGTGAGCGTCGAGACAGCCTCGATTAAAAGGAGAAGGTGATCTAGCTGGTTTTGATAATATTTCGAGCCTCCTTCCGCCGCCACTGAATTACCCCGATTTAAAGGCGGACTATATCGCTACCTCTTAGGAAGAGCCCTGTATTAGGCGTCCTTGCAGCTCTGCAACTCATCGACTGGACATATCGAAAGCGACCGTAGACACGGCGATGCCGAGCTAATGTCGGTGTGTGTGCGTGGTGGACAATCTTTAAACAGACACACTTGAAATTGGGTTTCCAGGCGCGTAAACCCTCCTCTCCGTTTTCTGCGAAAAAAGTTACGACGATCGTGTCCTTCTCATACTTCGTATGTTCAAAGCGCGCGGCTTCCAGAAAACTGCAAGCTCAAAGCACGTGCTCGGGAGGATCTTAGAGCAATAAGAGAATCCGGAAGGTGTAAATCACGGCCCAGCGGCTGTGCTGACCCACTGATAGGAGGAACAAACACATAATGTTGAGTCGTGAAAAGTCAATGAGCAGTGCTTTACTGGAGCCATCCAGGTGTCCTCCTCGAGGAGCGACTGCAACGTCGCGGCTCGGCCTTCACTCTATCATACGATATACAGTGTACAGTGTACACTCCGCGGTGATGGTGGCGCCAAAGAAGCATTTCTTAGGTAATGAGTTGGATTCTTCCCATGCGAGTCGTATGTATACGGACCAGGAGTCATATGTAGACTGGACGGGTTCCACGCGACATCGGCTTGCTGCTGTCGTACATTCTCTGAAAATTTCTTATGGGGCAAAGCTTGAATAAGCGAATCTAGATGGCGAAGAACATCCTTAACAGGACCGGCCGGCGGAAAGCGGTTTGGAGATTATAGCAAATGTTCAGCAGGTCGCTCTTAGTGGGTCTTCGTCGGGGACACCTTCAGATGCTTTTTTCGCTGCAGTAGGAGCCACAGTTCCCATAGTTATATTTCATCGGCCTGCCCATGTAGATACCCGATGATGTGTATCTTCGTAGTGATATGCTTGAGGTCATCTCCAGGACTTAGTCTGTCCGACGGGCTGTCGAGGAAGTTGTCTCGACCTCTTTCCAGTCAGTCAAGTTGACATTGTCGTTGACGCGAGAGATGGGCTCAGTTCCCGCGTCTTGTGGGAATCATGGTCCACGCATCCGTTGCTTCATTCTCGCAGAAAAAGATCTTCGTGTGAGACTGGAAACTTGTGTGTGTGACCAAGAATTCGAACCGAAGCAGGGAGGTGAAATCGGTAGCAGTTCCGATGAGCAACGAGCTTCCCCAAACGATATCCTCAATTGCCAACTGATGATGCTTCTCGGTTCTGGATCTACACTGTGCGGCTTTAGGGATGATGATTGGCAGGCTCGTAAGCACGCACTGAGATGGTGTTATTGACTGCAGTTCTCCTTTTGATATGCAAGAAATGCAGTTCAGGAAGGTACACACCTTGCCGCCAGTCGAACACTTATATTCGATATCGTAGGTGTGTGATTTTCAATTGAATTATTGACAAGAGTTTACGAGAGTAAAAGCTAGTGCGCGAAGTTCAAAGTGTTTGTGCTGTGGAGTTTCGTAGTAAGAATGGTCGGTCTTTACTACATACGTCTTTGGGAAGAGTGGTCGTCTGAGACGCAGCATCGAAAACCTACTTCCGGTCAGTATTCACAAGATGTAATGTATTGTCTGCCGCATCACTCTGGTAGCTGCTTGGACTCACTTCCATATGGCTTCTGCGTCCCAGTGCGATTCAACGAGTCCGCAGAGTGATTTCGATGTCTCCCAATAAACTCGGTCAGCTCTCCCCTTTTAGAGAACATCGAGATATAGCATGCAACGGCGTTCTGACGTGCTGCCGCTCTTCATCGTGGTGGCTTACACAGGAAATGTTTTTGTTTTGAGGAGAAGAATATTTGCAAGTGATGTTGTCGTGTTCTCCTCTACCATCTTGACTTCTCGCCTCAGGTCGCGTCGCGTCGTCGTTCGTCCCTGCCTCATCCGACGGACCACAACGGTGACCTACCTAGGTATTGTCATTCTTTCCCGCTCGTTACGTCCTGCTTTTTGTCTTCTCGAATGCGTCAATGTTGCCATTGAATTTTCGAACCACCATGTGAAGATTTCTCCGTCCTATATTCCGTCAATGGTCTTTCTTAGTCTCCCTCTATAATGCCACCTCGAGGTATCAGAAGCAGTGCCAATTGCTGTACCAGTCGATCTCCTCCGTCTCCTGAGGGTGACCCTCCACGTCCAGCTATATCGCCAATCAAGGCAAGCAATCAACCAGCGAGAGATGTCCCTACTTCAGGTTCCACTGGAGCTACAGAGGTTGCCGAGCTTCGACCTATATTCGAGGATGAAGGAGAGTATGAAGACATTGACGTTGCCGACAAACCAATAATGGCATACAGGTTGAAGAGCGTTCTAGCCGGAGACAAATCGGACACGGAAGATGAGTGGGAGCAGATCAAATCGCGGAAAAGTACGAGCACCCTCAATGCCGTGAAGCAGAAGCTGAAGAAGCATTTATCTCGAGAATCAGCCCTGGCTAAGCGTCGATCTATTTCCAGTGTTGGCACGTCGGAGGAAGAGGTTGAACGGAGAGCAGAGTTGAAGAGAATTCGCCATAAGAGAATCAAAGAAGAACTCAGCAACGAAGCAAGCTACGACGAAGATGCAAAGTCACTCTCGTCGATCGCAGATGGGGATACCACCCTAGGAGCGACGATCAGCACATCATGGGTTCCAGGAGATCCAATTCCCCTTCCACATCTACTCAGTCCATCATTGTCGTACCCAACATTGCCTCTTCCCGAGCTAGCTTCATTGGAAGAGTATGAGACTTCGTGATCTTGGAAAGCACTCTCCACTAACAATTCACAGGGAAACAAATACGGAAGAGAGTGACTTGAAGCCAGTTGATGCTACTGCAGTCCCAATACAAGCAATCTCCGTCAAAAAACAGAGGGGTATGCAAAACTCAAGAGGGTCTATTACACGAAGGCACAGTTCTCCTATTCTCAAAGAAGGCGAAATCATGATTCTTCACCCCGAGATATTGCACCCGACTAGAAAAGACAGCGCGATGGCGAATGTTCCTTCTGCCCCGGTACTCAGTCCAAGACGACTTCCGAGTATTCAAGATCCTCAGAGATCGTCTTGGCGCCTATCTTTCACTGCAGCAAATAGGGGCGAGCACCTTCGAAGATTGAGCCAGGAGGACCAAATGCCTATTCCGGTATCTCTGGAAGAATCAAATATCCGGAATCCAGCTTTGAGAAGATGGCTACATGGGCAAGGACTTCGATATTCCTCAAACGTTATTGCAAGCTTAGATGAAGGCAGCAACACCGTTGTATCATTGGTCTCAGATGCACAAAGCTGCCCCGCGAGCCACAATTTGGGAGGTGTGGATGGGGGGATGGAGCAGAATGGTTCTTCCGAACATCTTCACAAAATGGGGATATCACACAGACTCTTTTCCTCCGGGACGCTTCATCTCTCCAGTTCGTCACCACAGTTAGCTAGCTGGGGCTCTCATCATCGAGGCGACTCGATTCTTAGTAATACTACGGAACTTATACGGAACGAGCGAGGGAAGTACCTCAGGAAAACGTCCGATTCAATGGCACTGAGCGAACAAATCCCGCAGTCATGGGGGAAAGTACTTCAAGATAACAGATCATCGTTTTATTCCTCAGCTTGCAACAGCGCTGCTCCTACCCCAGAAGCATCTCGTTTCAATTTGACAGCTTTGTTAGCGAGTGGCAGAATTAAGCCAAGCGATCAGCATATGAGCAGTGAGTCTATATTCAACTTCAATGATGGCGAAACCACTGACGACTGGGACACCAGAAGATGATCTTAAGCGAATAGAGACAACACTGACAACCGCGACAACAGCAAGTGATAGCCCACCTAGCGGCCAACTTCAATTATCTAGAATAGCTAGACGACCGACTTTCGACGATAGTTCGCTAGTCGTTTCTGAAACCGAGTCATTTCGTGAACGAGAGGCAGAATTGTTTATCGTCAAAGCTAGGTTCGCATCCACAGAGACCCGTCGATGCCCAAGCACTCCTGTTTCCAGTAAGTTTAGAGAAGAATTTGACGTGGAACCCGGAACATCGGGGTCGCCGATCGTACGAAGACCTTCCAAGTTCTCACGATTGACCAAGTTCGCAACTCGTCAACATGATGGGCCCTCTGTGTGTATGGAGGAATTATTGGATATCCCTATGCCGGAGTTTACTCCAGCCGAGGCAGCAGCAAAACACAAAAAGGGAGCAGATATAGCAGGGAGTTGGGGAGCGCCCCCCAAGAGTAAGAAGAGAACCGAGAGCAGAACTAGTAATGAGGCCAAGACTGTCCTTGGAGCACTTAACTTTATGGGAGGTAATAAGAAGAAAAAGAAAAGCGTTATCGATCCTGACCACATCGTTGCAAATGAAGATGACCGCCAGCATATGAAAGAGTTGGTCATGGACTCGTGGGAGGAAGAGATGGCCGCAATTGCTGGAAAAGCGAAAGCGAAGAGTAAGAACATTGTTAAGAAAACTAAAGCAACAGGCCCTGATCTGAGATATCCTCTAAATTGGGCTCGGTTTCCTAGCCATAATCGACATGAGCGAAGTCTAAGTGCTGGTCGACCAGATACCGTGCAAGCTAAGGATTTCGCCATGAAAAGTGCCGGGAATGGTGATCCGACTTGGTATCACCACGAGAGGAAACATCACTTGTACCATTATGAAGGGGATAATCATCCTTCTCACGCCGATGACGCAAGGAAGAAGAATATCTTCGAGAAGGTTCACAAAATATTACAGGAAGGAATTGAGAACTATGAAAATGCAGGCGAGCCGCCAGAGATCGAGGATACCTTTGGTAGGAGAAGCAGTCTAAACCCTCCGCTCGAGACAGAGTTTCCGGAATTGGAAATCTTACCAATGGAAATACGAACAGCCGCGCAGATGGAAAAGGAAGTCGTGGAACAGCTCGCAGAGCAAGCACGCCTCCAGGAGCTTGCTGATACAGACATGGGGACGGTTGATGGTAGTGCTGATTCAGGTCGTGCTGTAGAGGTAGTTGGCGGTATCAGTATCGCAGATCCCAAGTTTTACGAAGATTGTGTTGTCCTTAGCACCAAACAGTTGTCGCCACCAAAGACAAGAGTCAATAAGGAAAAGTATCGAACTTGGAGCGGTAAAGATTGGGACGCGTATCGCTCGATGAGTAGTAGCCTTAGTATGTCTAGCGGATGCGGCAGTGGAAAGAGAAGACGTCATGAGCTGAGTCTCAGAAAAAGTACAGAGGATTATCATGCCGAGTTGAGAGAATTGGAGAGAATCGAGCGGGAGAAAGTACTCTTGTTTGCGAAGGAAGTTTGGGGAATGAAGAAAAAGATCAAGGATGGTAGTCAGGATATTGTCGTTACTGAGTCTGAGATTGCTGATAGTACTGATAGTTGCGGTCTGAGAGCGGGTTGACTTTTTGGTTTGGAACATTCATACTAGTGTAGGCATACGTTTGGAAGGTTAACATGATCAGGATCGAGGAAGTCTGACGGAGAACGGTTTTGGCAAATTGGGAAACTGTCATCCAAGCTTTTCATGGGAGATTGGTAAGAAGAAATGGGGTATCAATAGTTGGTAATTGTATAAATCGTTCAGGGTTGTATACTAGACAAGTAACGTATGCTAGAATAGTACTATCCCTCCATATCTATTTTCCAGCATTTGAAAGCTCTTTTGTTGAAAATGATCAACGGAAAGATTGGTTACTTATTCAATCCACAATCCGAGGTCACCTAATACTACGCATGTGTTAGGAGCCGTACAATCACATGCTAATTCTAATTTGATATTGCCCTCCAGAGAGGCCATCGCTTCGAGCAAACTATTCACTCACAACAACCTGTATAGCCAATAAACTGCTCGCTCTCTCAGCCACTCTCGCTTACCAGAGGACCCATGATTGGCTATTCTAGACGACATACCTCGATGCGATCTGCAACAAAAGAATAGTGACGGTCTATCTTCTGCTGTCTCGGATTCACTTGAGAAAAATGCTTCACATCGACTTCGACGCACTCCACCCGAATTCAGCAACCTACGCGCAGGGAAAACAAGGTTCGGTGTTTTCGAAGGGATTTAAATAATTAGTCTTCGGAATATAAACCCCTCTCAAGTATAAATTCGCAGATTCCAGGCGTAACCAGCCGCTCTAACGCCTCTCTATCGCCCGCTTTCGCCGCGGCGCGGACTTTTGTGCTGCTGATCGGCTCGTCGCCGGGTTTGGTGTTCTCGACCATGGTTATACGGTTCGAGGTGACCCATTCTGGCTTTCCATCGTACAGCGCTAGGGAAGAGGATGAGATATCAGAGTCAGCAGTAGGTGTGACAGCCATGCCGTCGACCACTTCTAATTTTCCCTCGCTGAGGTTTTGAAGGAAGGCGTCTTGCGAGGATTTATCGCCCCACGAGGCATCGGTGCGGTATGTGACTTCCAATTTGTGTTTCTCGAGGAAGGGGATGAGGGTGGAGAGGGTGTGGTGCGGAGGGTAGTATTTGGGTGAGAGGAGACGGGTTACGGTGTCGAAGCCTATGAGGTGGATTTGCGAGGGGAGTGTGGAGGATTGGTAGGTTGGTTTGTGCTCTATGGCGTGGGATTTGTCGACGAAGTAGGGGTGTTTGGTTACGGCGATGTCGATGGTTAAGTTTGACGGGGAGGTGCTTCGGGGGAGCTTGGCGAGGAGTTCGTGGCTGAATATTTCGAGCATGGCGAGGCGCTCTGGGAAGGAGGCTGGTTTGGGGGTTTTATCTGCATTTTGGGTCGCGAGGAGGAGGATGAGGCGGTGGGGTTGGGAGGGCGTGGTGTTGGATTTGGGGTTGAGGAGGGACGTTAGGGCTATGTGGAGGTGGGCGAGGGTTGGAGGGTTGAAAGAGGAATCGAGGATGTGGAGGGTTCGAGGGGGTGGTGGAGGAGTTGAAGAAGATTGCGGGAGGGAGGTGAGGACTCTAAATGTTGATTCTGAGGAGGTGAAGCTGGAGAGGAGGCTGCGGTAGTGGGGGATGCGAGGAAGCATTTCGGAGGTACTGGGATGGTTCGCAGAGGTAGAAGCGGCGGATGTTGTCATTGCTGAGTCATTGAGAAGTATGCGAGTGTAGCATGGAAACAACTCCTATTGCAGCATCGTAAATCGTGAAAATATATAATATTGAGGTTGTTGATGCCGATGTGAAGTCGAGAAAACCCACATTGCGAGGCTGTCATGCAAGGCTGACAAATAACATCCCTGCATATTTACATCTGCCCGAGGCAATTGTACCACCAATTGGGCTGGCCGAATACTGTCCAACGTCTGACATTCTCGTACGGCGCGAAGCTATTGATGTAATCTTACTTGAGTAGCCATTCGGTCTCCTTGAGTACTTAAGAAGTAACTTCCTCTGTGTGATCTCAGCCCACCGGTTTGGAAGCAGCACAGATGGCGCCGAATTGGTATCCACCGTCGCGAGAGAACTGGGAGCTGTTGGTCTGGGGTTTTCAGTTTTTCCCTCTTGTACGTACTGTTCCACTCATAAAGCTGATGGTCTGTGTATCAATCGGTTCTGACCGTCAATTCGTAGGTGACTATCGTCCAATGGATGACGACTTTCTATCCAGCCGGGAAAACATCTATGGAAAGCAGGTTCAACATTCCAGGAAAGATAGCATGGATCACAATGGAAGTCCCAGGCTTTCTGACTTTGTTATATGTCATGAACACTTTACCTGCCGAAGTAGGATTGACTTTTTTGCCGTGGGAGAATACCGCAATGGGTGGTCTATTCGTAAGTCTCCCGCCCTTTACTTCATCAGATGGAAAGTGTTGAGTCTATTGAATAGGTGATTCACTACCTCTATCGAGCAATTCTCTCTCCAATTCTCAATCCATCCATGTCTCCAATTCACCCCTTAGTCTGGGCCTCCGCTATTGGTTTCCAAGTCATCAACGGACTCTCAATCGGGGGTTACCTCGGCGGCTATGGTCCTACCACATCTTACGAATGGCAAGGGCGAGTTATGAACTACAAAGCCGGTGCCAAAATGGAATTAGGAATGATGATATGGGCACTGGGATTCCTAGGGAATATCTACCATGATGATGAACTGCGTGAGATCAGGAGAGCCGCGAAGAGAAGTTTGGATCAAAGAATCAAAGAGGCAGGGGAAGACGGGAAGGGAAAGAAGGGGGTGGATAAGGTTTACATGATTCCTCAGAATGGGCTGTTCGATTGGGTGTTCTATCCACATTATTTGTGTGAATGGATCGAGTGGGCTGGTTTCTGGTTAATGGCTGGAAGTGGCGCGACGCCCATGAGGAATTTCTTGTTTAATGAGATTGCGACGATGGCACCAAGGGCAATAAGTGGGAAGCAGTGGTACATTGAGCGCTTTGGAAAGGAGAAAGTCGGGAGCAAGAAGGCGGTCATTCCTGGAATTTTATGAGCTTCGAGCGCGATGAGATTCTGGCGCCTCGATACTGGTTGCTTCCACTATATCATTCAGCATTAATCGAATTGCGGGATGAGTGGATTGATGCTGATATGATCTCCGTAGGGTGTTAGAGATGCAGGGGTGTCGCTAGTTGCTAGATTGATGGATTGCCGGCATGGATTTCATTTACTAAAACGTGCATTGTCTCCAATCTTATGTTGTGCCAAGATTCGCTCGATATATTTGGAAACGTGGTGGATGACGGGTACGAGTCAACGTCGAGACGACTTATATGGGGTACTATCGCGACTTAGTTCCTTAGAAATTTGCCAATGCAACTGGTTGGAAGACGGGCGCGTCGTAAAATGCATTTCTGAGAGGCTCTTTTGAGTGTGTAGTGAGATTGTGAGAGGTCGTGAGAATATGTCTCTCAATATCTGTACTCTGGACTCGAATTGGGTTTGGGAATGGACTAATTCATTTGATGTTGTAATCTCAAATTGATATATGAGAGGTCCTAACTAACTACTAGTCTCTAAAAACAAATCCAATCGCAAAAACTCCTCATAAATATCTAACGCGTGATTCATTATAACCCAAAGCCTCATAGCCCATTATCACCATCGTTCCATCGTCTTGTAATCAACCCATCAATCCTGTTTCGAGAAAGGGAAACTCATAACTGTCATGAATTCTTATCCGCATGATCTCCCGTCCATCTATTCACGTCTCGACACCTTCTCCATCCTAGCCTCCATCTTCTCCTCTCTGCGTCTCATCAATTCTGCTCGCTTCTGCTCGTTCTTCGTAGGATCATTCTCTGGATCTCCGTCTTGTCCTGGATTTGCCATCTCGTATTCAAGCATCTTGATGAATTTGTAGAAGAATACTGCGATCAAAGTGCCAAGGAATGGTCCAACCCCTATAGTGACGGGCATTAGTAAGTGAAATCAAGTGATGACGGAGAAGGATAGGTCAGAAGACTTACAGTAGATCCAATGCTCGCTATCGAATGTTGCGGTGACAATGCAAGGCCCAATACTACGGGCTGGGTTGAGGGATCCTCCAGTGTAATACACACCAACCATTTCGGCGATAAAGAGAGCGAGCCCGATTCCGACAGGTGCGATGAAGGTTGCCTTATGCTTTTCTTTGGCAAGCATGAAGATGGTAAAGACCAGTTCGGCTGTCAGGATAGCTTCAATGAAGACACCCTGCACAATTGAAGCACCACCTGCTAATGTTGTTCGCACGTTAAGAGGAGTAGGGAAAAGTCCAAGCACCATAGCTGAAGCGGCAATCGCGCCAACAATCTGCGCAAAGAATAGACACACAGCCCTGACGACCGGGATCGCGCCGACGAGTACCATGCCAAAGGTAACAGCAGGATTGAACAGACCGCCAGAGATACGGAAGAAAATCCAGACGTTGACCATGAGGGAAAAGCCGAAGATTACTGAGATGTAGAGGTAGACTGAAATGTTGAAACCCGTGGCTCCACCGGAGGTTGTGTTATCACCTGCACTTGACTGGATATTGGCTACCTGTGTTCCAGCGAAGGCAAAGAAGAGAAACATGGTGGTGCCGACAAACTCGCCTATTGTAGCTACAAAATCTGTATATTCTTAGTATATGACTCTAAACAAGGGCGGAGCATCACTTACGGTTCTTCACCTCAGAGTTCATCCATTGCAACCAGGGCAATCTCATAACGACTTGTTTTTCTTCTTTACTCAAAGTCCGAAAGTCAATGGTCGAGCGGGTCGAGGAGTAGTTCTTCTTATGTTGGTCATAATTGTAACCATCTATACTCTCAACATCTCGATCGGTACTTGGTCGTTTGGGGTGAGGGCTATAGAGTCCACGCTCGAGATCAGGCTCCATGCCGCCTTTGAAATCGGCTTTGCTATCTTCGAAGTAAGGCTTGGTTGCTGAAGATGGAGTACGTTCTCGTTCCCAGCTATCGGCATTGCGGTACGAGCGAGGAGGACGGGAACGTTCTCGTGTATCTGGGTGAGGACGATAGTCTTCTTGGCGCGAGCGGGTGTAGGAACGGTCATCGACATAGCCTTCTTCTCTTGACCTTAAAGGTCGACGACTATCCGAAAATGATGGACGGAGGATATCATATTCCCCTCCTGAGTGTCGACGCATTGGTTGCTGGTGACTTGGTCTTCTACGAAGACCTGCTCGAACGTTCTCTGAGTCGTCGATTGGTGTTCGTTCTGGAGAGAAGTTGAGTCTCTGGGGGCCTGGATGATATGCACGAGATGGCGAAGAAGGAATTGGCGGTGAGACCGGTCTTCTGATGATATCTCCTTCCATGGTTTTGCCGCCGTGAGGTTGACGTGGCTCACTAGGATCGTCAACTGGTTGTTCAAAATCAAATTGTGGGAGCTGTAGTTGAGTGGGTAGACGAGGGTTGGAGGGACGGTGTCTCAATGATCTCTCCGTAATGAAAACGTCCTTTTCTAGGATGAGTCGTTAAGTGTATAGCAGGTCTATAGATGTAAGAGTTTAAAAATATAGATAGGGACAGATGGGGTGGTATCCCATATTATACCCCGTTCCACCGCTTCCTGCCCAACGTTTATCCAACCCCCATCATCTCGATTCTCCCTGCTCTAACCATGGCAATCTGAGTTTCGTGGTACGGAGGAGCCTTGCCTCCAGCCTCTTGCATACTTGATCCTATCAAGTCTCAATTATGCTAGGGTGATGCTCATAACGCGTCCACGATATAGAGGCTGGATGCCCAAAGTAATCACTGCGTAGCGTCCGGATGGCTGGATACGAATAATACACCATCTCCGCGATAGGGACCACCCCAGAGCAAATCAATGCAGGACAAGGTGTAGACCCGGTTGTGAGAGAAAGACGGCAATGAGAGATGACAGGGAGAGGACGTGCTCTGAAACTGCGTCGAGTCAGACCAAGTGACGTCAGTTGAGATGTCAAAAGGCAGCGCTTGATGGAGAAAGGTGTGCGATTGTTGCTGGTGAAATAACAGGAATGGATGAGAAAAGGGGCTATATTTCATCGCATATACGGAAGCGAGGCGGGGATGAACCTCGTTGTCGCTTCGACAAAATCTCATCGCGACGTCGTCTCATGGTGTTGAGCGGCTTGCACCAGCCTCCGCTCTAAATTTTATCCGGGATATCGTAGTCGCAATTTGTATGCCAGAGTGAGATCTTCTGATCACGACAGACAGTTCGCATCCTCTTCGATCGTATTGCCTTGTGCGATGGCTGGAGCGTTGGAGCATTCAGAACGATGTGGCTGATGTTTGAAAATGTTAAATGTGCGCCTCCGAGAAAAAAGCGTGGCGAGCTGTTGGAGCATAACATTGTCGAATTCAACGGCCACTAGGCAACTCGGACATGCGATGATTATGGATGCGATGAAGAAGAGACATGAGATGATGGCGGTTGGAAATGCAAAGTGGTTTTGCGCAGTTTGTAAAAGTGGGTCCTTTAGCGCGAAAGAGAACAACGACCTCGACCTCTTAAACTTGACCGCTAGTATTAACTCTGGAAAGTATCACTGTTCTTGTGCAACAGAATGGCAAGGTCGCGATATGAACAAGAGTGTTTCTGCTTCCTTGAATTAAGTGTGATCGCGTGTCTCCCACGTCTAAACCAAACAGCTCAAAATTAGGATTGGATCCTAAGATGGTACCTAGGTAAAGACCCACAGACAAACAAGAGGCTGGTGGTTGTAGTTCAGGGACTTATCGACCTTTCTTCTCGCTCTGCTAGTCAGGAAAATCTACAGAAGAGCTACTTAGCTCCACAGTACATCCACAAATATAACAACTGGGCACATTGCAAACGCTTTTTGTTCACGTGTGTCTAGACAGCCAATATGAGATATCATATAGCGGGAAAAGCACACTTAGAATCCGCTACCTGCCAGGGAAACCCCTTGGAACAATGCTGCATTGGGTCAAAAGTCGGTGGCCGGTTCGTGCTGGTAGCCGCCCTGCCAAACAAGATATTTGGACCACAATCATGGAAGCAAAGGTGGTGTTGGCGATTGGGGACGTCAGTCGACGAGGTCGTGTATTCCTACTAACGGATATTGAAAAGTGGGAGATGTAGGCTGTCGATGAAGCAGATGAGTCAACAGATCATGGTAACGTCCACTTATGTCGCTTCCATGCTTGAGAGGCTACTTTCTTTCCACGTTCCTTGAGTATCAAAACTTGTAAGTAAGACTATGAAATTCGAGGAAAGTTAAAATACAAAGAGTACACTAATAGAACTCGAGAAAACAACCAAGGAAGCTCTACTCTAGTGTATATCCAGACCATCCTCCTGGAAATGGAAGGGAGACTAAGTTCAATGTTGAGGTAAATTACGAGATCTAAAAGCTATGGCAGCTTCAGGTTGCTTAATTATGAAGTCTAGTCAAGGTACGCCTATTCGCTATGCCAAATCCAACCTTTTCTCTAAGTGTATAACTTTGGACCACATTCTCCACGCATATAACGTTGTATCGTCGCGAGACACCAGAGTCTTAATAATTGTACGCAACGCTTTTTCTTTCCATCAAAAGTTCGTTCCGGAAATGTGCCAAGAATCAAGATAAACGAACGTCAGTCATGCTCAGCTCCACGTCTTTCGTGATCTCTTCGACAGACCAGGCCCGAACTGCTCCATCGTCTCCCGTAGTAATGATCATCTCCTCGACTTCCGTCGTCTTGCCTGTATCAAAGCGCTTGCACCAAGTGACGTGGTTCACCTCATATGGACCATGTGCACCTTCAAGAACGCCGATAACAACCCAGGCCCTCTCAATACTCCCCCCAACGCTGGTTCGACCTTTGGTCTGCTCTTCATAAATTACAATACGACCATCACTGCTAGTACTGCACACCCGACCCGAAGTCGGTGACCAGGAAATAGAATATATCGGAAGGGTATGAGCGGATGGCAGTATCGCGGAGCATGACCACGTCTCCATAGTAGGGCCAGGTCGCATCGTTGATGGAATACCAGAGTTGGAGAAATAAGATGGTTTGTTTGGCGGCGGAGGTGCAGGCGTTTTACTCCAGACCCGGATTGTAAGGTCTGCAGAAGAAGATAGTAGGCGTTGCGGAGGCAGTTCGTCTCTCTGATTACCGGTACCCGATCCTTCTGAATTCGCATATGCCTTCTGCGAAACTTCTGGCTCCCAGTTCAAGGACCAAACGGTGCCAGCGTGCCCATTTAGAACCGCGACAGATGACCATTCTCCCTCGTCATCACCTCTCCATAACCTGATTGTATCATCATAGCTACCACTTGCTAGTACTTCTCCATCTCCATCGTCCTTTCGCCATGAAACGCACTTGACATCCGCATCGTGCTCTGTAAGTACGGCCACCGTCTCAAACTCATCTTCTCCTTCTTCGCCAATCTCTTCCCAGATCCAGATGGTTTTGTCTCTACTACACGATGCTAGGTATTGTGCGGATGGTGAATATGCAACACTTTTTATTTCGCTGTCATGGCCTTCAAGTACAAGACTGTACTCCCAGTCTTCGGATGAAGATACATCGGAGTCGTTGTCAGAGCCGTCCATACGATGAGGTTTTGACTCTCCGAATCCAGATATCTCATATTCTACGACTGCATCGTCTCCGCCCTCTCCACCTTTTTGCGTCGTGTCATTGTTATCGTCGAATTGCTCCCGGCGATGCCAAATCCCCATATTCGCATCAAAGCTACCAGTCGCAACACTCATCACGCCACCATTCTTTTTGTGCGTAGGTTTCCATGACACGCTACGAACACTCCTCGAGTGGGCCTTTTCCAATTTGCTATGCAACGTGAAATTCTTCAAGGAGTAGACCCGAACAGTTTTGTCGGATGATGCTGTCGCAATGAGGGGCAGATCGTTTGGATTTGGTATAGAAGCCCAGGCACGGGAGAGAGCTGGTGGTCTGAAATCTGCTAGATGCTGTATGCGAACTGTAGGAGGGTTCGACAAGGCCATTATATTAATTTTTCTCGTATCAGAGAGAGATTAGAGACAATCTCTCAATAAAGATCCTCATGGAGGGGCAGATTTGTTTTCCGAATTGGAGGCGATAAGATTGGCCGATTGCGCCGAGAGAAACGCATGGCGTGGGCCATCGGCGATATGGGGGAATGTTTTTCCGGATCGACCACTCTCCTAATTCGATTCTCGATCTTCTTCCGTTTTGTTAGAATTCCAGAAAATTTGATTCGATATGCATTCGATTCGCGATCGAGTACCTTGATAAAGTGAGTCTTGATGGAAGCCGCTATTCCTACCAATCATCTCGGATTCACTACTAAAATGTTCGACCGTTTCCTCAAAACAGAACACGAGATGATGCTGCACCAAGTATTACCTTTTCCTAACGGTTCAACGCATGAGACAAGGTCTTTGCACGATGTTCTTGCTACGTTCATAAAACTCTATATCGATCTTAAGGACTTGAGTGTTGAGACAAGTGTTCTTTTCCACTGTGTTATCCGCACGTTTGAAGTGGCTTTCTTTGTCTTCGGAGCGAGGACATGAGCGTACTGCTCACTTCGTTAAATGACCATCGGCCGATTATCTTAGTACACATGCTGTCTTGTGATGTTCCACGCTTTCTACACGCAAATTGTCTGGCGAGTGGGTTTGAAGTGCGGTCCACAGCTTCGAACCCATATTTTCAAGACCGTGGCTTCTGAGATTTTAGCCTCAAGTCCCAGGACCATGCCTAGACGCTTCACACTCACTATGTCATATCAAACGGACCACACGATATGAGATGAATGTCATGCATTTCAGATGGCTAGGGCCATGCTCAGGTACTGGCAGAATGAGAAGTCTGATGCTATAATCTGATCAACAGTGGTACGATGTTCTTATACCATCGTTACGTTCATCAAAGGGTGTTCCGTGAGCTTAGGATTGTTCAGTTGACTGTACTCGACCGTAGTCTTGAAGTGTGAGAGCGGGAAACCCAGGTTCTTCACAGTACTTCCCAACACCAAATAGGGAGGTTATGACCTACACCGCACAATCTTCTGGAGGCTACTATCTTCAACTCCTCTCTCAATTCTCGGAGGCTGGTCCATAGTTGTGCGGTATATATTACACGGAATGGGTCGTTGGGCGCGAGATATGCAAGTGTCACGTCTTCGTAGGCTACGAAATGATGCAACCTCTGGGCATTATATCTTTAACAGCTGACCTTATCTACCCTTCTATTATGCGCAGAAGGAGGACGCCTACTGAAGCGTCGATTGCGTAGAGGATGAGCCCAGTCAACTTCTTTATATTTATTCATTATATTAGATCGGAAACATTGCATTTCGTGTTCACCACGACCCACTAACCCGTTGAATGATTAATCGTTGCCCAAGAGACCAGTTTATCAGATTATTTGATTTGATTTGACTTGACTTGAGTTTTCATATCGAACTGAACAATTGGAATGACTAAACACTCAGTAAATCAAACTAGATCAGATCAAATGTTCTTGATGATCATGCTGAATCTGATACTCTTACGGTGGCCCGGGTGTGGAGTGGACTGGTTGGCGAGCCGGTGACATCGTTGTTCTGCTCGAGGATAGTAGAGAAGAGTCTGTACTCAAATATCGAAACAAGATCGAGCTGCGCCGACGCTATAATAGCCGAATGAGGTGGAATCACACATATATAGACATAATTTGCCTCCCTATAAGACTTAGTTAGTTGTGGAGACTGAGTAGTCGAACCCGCCAAACCACTAGTTGCTCTCCTTTTTAGCTTACACGCCTTCTCCAGTCAGTGCGTAGCCCAACAATTCACGTGCACTAACCATATCAAAGCTTCAAAATGGTGCAAAATCTGGGTCATTCAGTCGAGATACGTCGTGGATCGAGACCAAGTTCAACCAATTTGGCCATTAAATCTTTGAAAGAAGAGTAGTGGCCCGAATATTGCGGCAAGATATCGATACGAACGTGGTAGAAGACCTCTAGAGACACATGGCTCATACTTTAACCCATCACTTTCAACGACTTTTGTCCATCTAGAAACCAAAATGGGAATACTCGGTGGTTTCGTTGCTGGACACAATCTGACGTAAATCGCGCAACTAGCAGTTCTGCAAGTTATATAAACTCTTTACCCCCAGGTCAAAAGATAAGTTTTGATGGGGCCTACGGGACAAACCCTCTCTTTCAGACACATTTTACATACAGACTTTTGCATGGCTTTGACATCCTCATACCCAAGAAAGAAGTTCAGAAGCTTTTGCTCCGATAGCTAGCTTTTGTTACGGGAGGAAAATGGAACAATATAAAAGAGTCTTATTCCCTGCCGAGCTAGAGACTAGCTATAGCCAGTGGGTAGAATGAAGTCATTTCCAGAGCGTCCATACTCTCGGCGAATCGGATGTCAGCCTGCCGCTCGCAATAGTACATGTATATAAGCATTGTAAGTATTCCAACTCACCCCAAGCGCCAACGTATAGCAGGATACAAGGATGCTGACTAGCTGGGCATTACGTCTTCTTAACACTCTCGGTTGCTTTGTAATTCAACACCGCTTTCTCCAAACGTCTTGCAGCTTTCCGAGGCCAATGACAGGAGCCGAGCTGCCAATCAACGAGGCTCACGCCAACCGGAACTCAGAATTATCATTTTGAAAGGAAAGAAATAGAGAATTATTGGTTATCGCCGGCACTCTAGCCTAGACGTTATTGGGCAACTATTCTTGGAAGAGATATAGTCTATCGATGTTATGGGAGCCACTCAAGACTCAAGCTTCTCCAGTACGGATCCAGAACACGCTATGATCAAACACTCTACGCCATGCTGTTTCTGCACGGAGGATACCACTTTTGTTACGTATCGGAAATTCCAAGATCCACAGGCTGAGCTGCAGCGAATTTAATAGACCCGTTTATTGTTTTTTAAACTGAAATTCGTTGCATATCGCAAATGGGTGGCAAATCTCCTCACAAGATACATGAACTGAGATTTTGGTGGATACACTGAAATATTCGGCAAACTTCGTAACATACTTAACGATAACATCAGTGAGAAGACTGTTGAGAAGGAGGGTGGAGAAGAGCTTTTTCATCGTTAGGGATATGAGTCACTCATCCAAAATTGCTTGTGAGAGGATACCGCATAACTCTGGATGGAAATTTCACAAACACAAGGAGAAGGAAATGTCTGGGGACAATACTTGAAATGGCAACTTAGTCGTTGGATTTCACAGGTCTTACTATCGGCATGCTGAAACAATCGCGAATTCGAAAGATTAGGAAAGTAGCCTACATATCCTGCATTTCTAACATTTTCCGATACGATCACCTTTCGAATTTAACGAGCTCAAGCAATACACGCATTTGGCTTGAGGATCTTAGTCTACACTCCTCTCGACTACACTGCTATACTTTTGCCCTTGAAGACTTGCACACTTTGTTTCGTTTCGCAATTTTGCTACCTTGGCCTGGCAATGGTGTTTCGTGGGCTACTTTCACTGCGAACAAGTTCTATATTGGAATTAATGGGCCATTAGAAGCTCCTCGCTACCAAAGTCCTTGGTAGCAAGCATCCGATTGAATCGCTACCAAATGCTATTCTTCCTCTTTGGGGAAGACTAGTACTCTGACTCCACATCGGCAAAGTTCAGATCTCTACAGACTGAGTTCTCGAGATCTTACCACTCGTACAAACCACGCCATGGTTTGTGGGTTGTCCGCGCTGGTGCAAAATCCGCCATGATCTGAACTATGCGAGAGCACCAGTGGAGATAGCAAGAACGACTCAAATCCACGTCATAACATCCCGCACGAAGAGTAAAGAGCTCTTGTTGCAGTTCGCGATTTTGCCACCCACGATGGTCTTACGATATTTTGCGGGATGGTGTGATGTAGTAACATGTCAACAGAGTCCTAGTCAATGGTTCTCGCAGAGCTTGCGCGACAACATCCCTCGATTGAGCCATCATTGACTCAGATCGAATTGAGGAATTATTCAACCTGGATTCCATGGTATTTGGTCTGAAAATGGCACAGGTTCAATAGTGTAGTGGAAATAATGCCGATATTGTTCCAGCTTTAGCATTCTTCAACCGCTTACTATTTTCCAACGAATCTTGAGGTTCTACAACACAAAGATGAGAGTTCGCAAGACTACGTGGCCAAAGTTTTGTCGGTGATGGAGAAATCTAAGAAGGCAACTATCCAGTCTGTGAAATACCTAGCAGTCCATGACTGGGAGAGACTTGCGACAAAGCAATAATTATCCACGTGTCGGACACCGAGGCTTTCTTAGTTCTCATTTTACTGCAAGGGTCGTTGCAAAATTGAAATATCATCTGGAATACGCCGGTCGATGTGTGATAAACTTGAGGTTCTTAAGTGTGATTCGTTAGAACATTATTTGGGGCGTGTCGGTCGATGTGCAACAACCTTGATATACTCCTGCCCTCAGACCGGGAACGTCTGATCCTCTTCGTAAGATTAGAAATACCTGAAAACTACCTACGGCTGAAATATTTACAACAAAGTGAAACTCACTGCCATCGAGAGCGTTTTTACAAAGTTGAGAGTACTATTTAGGAATGCGCCGCGACATGTAACAAATTTGAATCACTCCCCTCTAGATCTATAAGCTTCTAATCCTCAACACAGAGTTGAAGTTCTATGAAAATACGACAGCTAGAAGACTTACGAAAAGGTGAAACTCACTTCCAGAAAGGAAGCACCACCCCGTCAACTTGTAACCAGCATAAAAGCCTCCTCGTTGGCGGTTAAGTTATTCTGGACGAGGTCTTTCTGGACACACCATGCGAATATCGCTGTGACACGGGTAAATATATTGCAACAACCGAAATTTAGCATAAATACAAATGAAAGCAGTTTCAGTGGTACGATATCTTCATGGACGAAGCATTACCTTAAGCTGGTTCGCCACATCCGCTCGATATGCAGCAAAACTGCACTCACTACGGCTTTTGGAATCGTTCTTGCCGGCCTCCATACCGTCCATATTTCCGGTACAACCAAGGGGCCCACATACAGCACATAAATGAAAGTGTAGCTTACGCACGAGTCCCCGTTCGATTAGCACCAAACTCCCAGTGGATTCGACTAGGACGCCCATCCGGAGAAGACAGGGTTGCCGTATTGGTAGTACCTACTACGTTCACCCCCTCCTATTTGAAATACTATGACGCAAGGAACTTAAATTATTTTTAGGTCCTTTGGTGGTGGAGATGTCTCATTTTATGGGGGTCGCCATTACTCTCTCACAGACCAGAACCCCGCATCAATCGCTAGGTTCGCCAACCGGTTTACTTGCGACAACCAAATCATTTTTCCTGCTGCAGCAAAGCTAATTTCAGGCCTGAATTGGTCAAGATGTTTCAATTCCTGTCAGCTAAATCTGGTAAGGCTTGACACTCCAACCGTCACTCACCAAATGTAGAACAGATGAGGGGTTTCTACCTCTTCTGGGCGAACTAATTTTAGATGTAGAAATGTTTTTGGACACTGTTCTCACAGCGAATAAACGATAATCGATCCACAAGGAAAACTTAGAATGCACCTCTTCTGGTCTGCCGGTTTAGGGGGTTAGTTTTGGGCACTACCTCGGAACCGAAGCATCGGTGACGATACCGCAGAAACAGAGCTTTGCCATGTTCAATTTCGCCAGTAGGATACAGTGAAAGATACGTCCATTCTTCATGTCTCTAGAATTAAAGGTTCTGCAAATTAGAAAAAAACTGGTGTTGTGTTCTGAACACGAAGGATCGTAGTCTTAACTACCTGCTCTCACTTTGCTTATGCACACAGAAGACCGGTTACTGATACTCTTGCGCGCTCTGAAGTCGCTTCCATATTTTCAGACGGCTGCAACCCACTGCAGTCGTGTTAGTTTGACAAGGACTCGTTCTCCACACCGGCCCAGAGTTCGCTTGAGTTCGCCGCACCCGCACCCGCATGCGACAGGCCATGGCTCTTCCAATTAGCACTCGCTGTTCAAAGTCGCTCGATCCACATCGCTCAGGAATCGCTTCCGACCCCCTGATCGGGGAGGTCAATCAGCTATTCCTCCAATCTGCTCTCTCTTTCTCGGCAAGCAACTAAGAAATTTTACACAGCGGGGA
This sequence comes from Chaetoscypha palmicola, assembly GCA_003988945.1. NCBI lineage: Eukaryota > Fungi > Ascomycota > Leotiomycetes > Helotiales > Helotiaceae > Chaetoscypha > Chaetoscypha palmicola. The sequence goes on along the minus strand of QYAH01000020.1, from coordinate 76,196 downwards.
TTTCATCGCTATCCGCTTGAAGCTATTAATGAAACCCATAATGACGATTGGTGGTCGAGAATGGCCTTTGGTCATATTAGCGCCAAGGGATTCCCCGAATAGGGGGGAAGCACACGTGCCGTAGGGCTTAGCGAGGACTGGACCCGACGCTAGGCTCCTTTTAGCGAGTTTCCTAGAACGACAACTTCGAACTTCAAGAGATCGCAATCGCAACGATTTTCATGTGGGTTAACCCAATACATTTGGTGGAAGGTTTTCGAGGGGTTATGAGATCGCATCATCAATTTTCCAAGTTTTCGGCAAGCTCCGTGACGTTCCTGGTGGTTGGGATCAAAATCAAAGCACTAGACGCCATGGAGACTACACTAGTGCCAGAGGAGACCGACAACCTATAGCTTGAAGGCTTACAGCTATCAAACTCGGGGGTCGCTGCAAAGGAAGTCGAGGAGGCACGGGCATTACTCCTCGGCTCTTCCGAATCTCATCCAAGTGTAAGTGGGCATTTTTCAGCCACACCTTGTCACAAAGTAGAACAGCAGACACCGATTCTAATGCATCTGCAAAGGAGGACACCGTTAATTATCTGTCCACCCCGTAAGGCAAATGGGCCAGCTCCTTTTAAACCAGAACCCCTCGCTCCTGCAGATTACATTTCTCACCGTACAGAAACATACTCAGACTTACATCTGATTTTTTACATACACGTTCGAATTCTTAATCATCTACACTATTAAGTATGTCGCACAACCACCAAATCGCGCCCATCGAGCCTGCTGTTTCGCACGAGGGCCCCGAGTCCAGAATTTACAACTTGGGAAATAACCCTACTCCTCCTCAAGATGATCATCCCTACGTAGTAAGTTTTCTCCACTTCCTCGCGAGATTTATAGCAGTCAACACACAAGTGAAGTATTGCATCATCTGTTCAAACCAATTAACTTCCACCTTTCAAGTATGAGGGAGACGACACCTACTTGTCCGACACAGATTCAGACTCTGAACCCAGTTCAGAGGACCACCTTACCGAGGCCGAAGTCCTCGAAGCAAAACGACGCGCCCGCGAAGCACAACAGCGCGCCGAATCACTCGATATAATCGAACAGGTCAGAGAAAACCGCCGCCGAGAAGCCGAACTTGCACAGCGCACGGGAGGATACCCGACCATGCCCGTCCGCAGTCTGGAGTACTGGGTGGATTGCAAGAGAAGAATCACTCTGGGAAGGAAACAGCCGCGCAAAGGTCTCAAGAGGGATCCTTGCTATCAGAGAAGAAGGGCAATCATGGCTTCAGTTGACCTACTTGGACGCGAGATGGGCCTTACTGATTTATTCACTTTTTATGCGGAATCATCGGGACCAGTCTTCGCACCATCTGGCGACTAATTGATTCGGATGTTTGAAAACAGTTCTGATCTTTACTTCTCGAGAATCAGTCTAAGAATTATGTATTTAGATCATTCTTTTGCTTCGAAATCGTCTTCGGGAATCTTGCAATAGACATTTCATTTACTACAACTCCTATACCTTGCCGTGATTGTGAATAATTGTCTTACTGTTCTTTTTTTCCCCCAGTCACGAAATGCGTATAGCACGAACATGCTCCGTAAGATAGAGAGCTCAATGCTTTCTTCAAGGAGTATTTCCAGAGCATATGATCTCACACGTCTTCCAATAAACTTTTTTCTGTCACTTGGTTAAATTGCAGAAGTACGTAACACCCTGCTAATGACAGTTTTTTTTAGAACATCTTACAACTATGCTTACAAATTATATGATAGTACCTCTCATTCTGTTGGAGTATAAATGCAGGACGAGCTTCCAGTCTTAAAGAGACACAGTAAAATTACAGCAGACTCTCGAGGAGGTCAAGTGATTATCTACAGACACAGGCCACATTACCTATTGAAAAACATAACGAATACTTGAATGTCAATCTTGCATCCCTGTCTGCGCCATAATTTACAAGTCCAACCAAAGAACACCATGAACAGTACCTACAGACATGAACATGCTCCCACGAACTCATTTTCCAAAAGTAAGCAGGTGCAGCTTTCATTCCCAACTCTCTCACAGCTCCCTCTGTCTCCAGATCAAACGACCTTCGCCCGACAGGTGTGCTGGATATCCACCATTCTTCACTGCACATGATCCATAATCTGAGGTGCGCGCTCAATGCACCAGCCACAGCTATTTAGCTATGGAGTTGCTGGGCCATTGCGAAGCTGCAAGAATCAGCATATAACATTTAACCAAGCGTTTTGAGACATGCTACAACAGTAGACGATAAGTGTAACGGCTGTGCATACTGACGTCTTTTACTTCTTCCACGAGTGTTCAGAACTATTTCGAATATACTGACGTCATATGCTACTTTATTAGAAGTGTGAGCTAGACCGAATGTGGACTTGAGTATATTTGAGTAGGGCCGGTGCACACCACCGATACATCTAACTTCCCAAGCACACTTTCTCATAGAATGTCAACAGTAACGTCATTTACAAGTAGTGACATATACGAATCAGAAGACGCATGGTTTAGATTCGTTCTAAATCACTCTTTAATGAAAATTCTTGTGGTAGTATACAGAAATGTTCTGGGAGGACGGGGTGGTAGGTAAGAGACAAAGCAGATCACATAGGCGAAATGTATAGCACGAGTATGTTAATCTTTTAACAGATAAGTATACTGCTGACAACGATCCCGTTCGCAATGTCTCTAAAGTATCGAAGATCTAAATTCTATACATTATAATGTGACACGCTTATTCGCCTTCTCCTATATTCTGTGATCGGTTTTAGGCACCAGGACCGGGGCAATCCATTTCATTAGAACTTTATAGATATAATTCTTAATAGATCTTTCTAGTACAAGATCGAGTAGAATCAGAGTTTTCCAGGCTGCACAGGTGAGATTTTATAATAACTATAGAAGAATAATACTACCGTTTACTTCATAGATAGAATCGTTTAGAGGGGAGCTACCGAGACGTCGGCGACCCGGACCAACTATCGGAACGTCACCTGTTACTGTTTTGGAATTAAATTAGAATTTTATAGAAAATGTAGATCTGTCATAGCAATTTCTACCAGCGTATCAAATCGAACTGAATCCTTCTATGTATAGCCAGTGGATTTCTAGGCGTGGTCACGACCGCTGTACGGCGCACTCGTGAGCAACACACTCTTTAAGAGTACCTAGGTATTGTTTAGCATTTATGAGACTACGGTATCTCTTACTCTGCGGTACTGTCTCGATCGACCCTATTGATTTTCAGTTGGGAAAGAAATACCTATCCGAAGTCGTGATCACGCCTTGATTATGGTTTGCCTCTAACAATTCCGAACTTTTAAGACTTGGATTTTCCTTACACTCACTCCTTGGATTGGACGCGATGAATCACGTCGATCAGGAACCCAAATACCAGGAACTCAGACATGAAGAAAATGAAATTGGTTGAGTAATATATAGGCCAAATTGGAGTGGTTTAGAGGGGTAAATCCCCTAAGCCTCAATGTTTCTCGATTATGTACGAAGTAAGTTGACAATATTTGAGGCTTTTCAATCTAGGGTCCGATACATACCTTGGTAGTAATGAGTAAGATATGGTATTTATGGAGCTATTTAATTCATACAAACCGCCTAGGAGTCACGGATATCGTTTAGACAACGGACACTAGACGGCATTTACAACCAATTTATTAGGATCACATATCACGTCCTCACGACAACAATTCGTACAGCTTTCCTCAGGAGACTATCGCTCCAGTGTGACGTCCATACTAGACATTGTGCAGCAGAAAGTCGTAGGACTGATTCAATAGTACAACATCCCCGTCTCTGCACGTCTAAGTCCTACCCGGAGAATTTAATCAAGTGTAACAAACTTGATTTGCAGAATCGTGTGGTGAAATTGACTGACAAGGGCAGCAAGCGTCCAGAGTTCGAATAACGTGCGAAGAGACAGCAAATCGAACTCAGGATTGGAATTAGCCGCAATGTGCATATTGAGTGTCGATTAAATTGTCGAGAAGGATCTTGTAGCAATTCGGAATCCTAGTCACGTGAACAATGTCTCTCCCTCCCGTCATGCAGACTATTTCTGCAGCATTGCATTCCAACGCCTTTTGTTGTTCCGAGTGGTTATCGACGTCGCGAGAAGATTGCAGGTTCGAATAATCTTTGACTTCATAGGTCCACATGATTCAACCTTCAAACGGCTGACCTTTCTCTCCAATACTTCTCAGGTTGCTAGGCAACGTCTCTGAAATTGACAGGGCGCTTGTACGATGTACCATGCTGACGTACCCAATGGCCCCGCGACCGAATTTGGCCTGGTACCCGACGACTCTCCACTCGGCGTAAACTGGACGTTTCGTCAAGCAGATATACCGTCGCTCGCGTAGTCTGTAAATCCGATCGATTCGAGTTGAGCTTCATGGTCGAGTTATCGCAAAACTGAAGTCGAGTCCACTTGCTTAGGAAACGGAATAGAGAAGACGGGATGAGAACACCGACGACCGAGGCGATCCTGGCGAAGTCAAACTTTGTGTCTAGGACTCAGGTAGATCACAAGCCTGAATTGAGCAGGTTCCGGTTCTCCTGCAGGAGACGTCTAGACGTGCTGCATTGAGCCGCAGTTGAGAAGGGCACATGAGGCGCTCATTGGATAGCGGCGGCCTCTGAGCGCACGAATACAACACTGCCACACATCGAAGGGTCGTAAGATGGAGGCAAAAGAAAAGAGAAAAGGATCATAGTGTTGAGGTCGGGCGAAGCTTCGTGTGCCAATTGAGACGGAAACAATGTGATGGAAAGAGCGTCGTACGCAGCACAAGAAAGATGTCTGGTGTTTTGTTTTTTGTGTGGTGGCAGGGCGGCTACAATTTACGGAAAAAGCTGCCCTTACCTGGGTATCGAGGAGACGCTAGTGGTAAATGCACTCGTCTCACCGACGGCCCCACCTTTTAAGGCGGTCCGAGCTTCTCAAATCAAGCTGCTCTGCTCTCCGTACTGCCGGTGCGTTCGGGGAGAAGCGAAGAAAACAAGCAGCCTGCCCGCCAACGCATCACATCGGTCCCCCAGTCGTTCCCTCTCAATAACAGAGCTGCTATTGCACGCTCCTCCAGAGATAGTTCGCCTCCATTCATCTCTCACAATATTTGCGATTTGCGGGTGTCCTGGATACTTAATAGTCTCTATTATTTTCTTTTTGCGGAGTCTGTACGACCATACTCCATACTTCACAAACAGCTCAGCTTCGCCCGACGGATCCTGGCAGCGGTAACGAAGTACTACGTACTCCGTATCCTGACGACAAACATTTCGCCAGCCTCCTCCGAACAGAACACGATTTGCGACTGCACCTTCGAACCTCCTGCGACCCCCAAGAAGACCCCACCCCTGATGCATCGCTGAGCCCTCTCCTTCGTTTGCTCTCATTGTCACAATGGGTATCGAAGGTCGGAAAGCTCCTCCTCTCCCAGCGCCCACAGAAACCGACACCACGACCGGTGGCAGCGAGATAGGCTCCAGAATCACAGAAAAGAGTCAATACACCCTCCCCGAAGACGGCAGCCCCGTCACGATAGCGACGCGGCGCAAGAAGGGCGACAAGGACGGCTTAGGAAATCTGTCTTCGAGCAAATCGCAAACGTCACTACTGATTGAATATTTTGAAGGCGGGAAAGAAGGCAAGTCGGATTCTCGACGCCCATCCGTCAGAGTCAAGGTCACACCATCTTCGAAGAGCAAAGGACGATCAGCGAACGACCACATACAAATCACGGAGCGGAAAGGAACTCGTAAGCCGTCGTATACCAAACGAATTCAATTATCTCCAAACGTGCGAAGCGATAAATCTCTGGAAGCAGAGGGTGATGATAACAGTCAACTTTCGCATCGATCCGCAACCGAAGAATCAAACGTCACATCCCGTAGTGGTGGACCAATTGAGGTCGAAATCATGCCCAGACGACATGGCAGCCCATTGATCCCTACTGGCGATTCAAGTTCCAAATATGTGCAACAAAATGCCTCTGATATCTCCTCAATGCCAGCAGATAGTTTCTTGGACGGTCGATCACCTGAAAGAAATCGCAGTCGAAGTCTATCAAAGGGAGAAGCATTGGCTGCTGGTGCCGCTGCAGGTGTAGCTGCAGGTGCCGTGGCAGATAAATTGCGCACACCTTCCCGGCGGCGAAGTCGAAGTCTGAGTCGGGAGAGAATTGTAGTTCAGAAAGCTGCAGAAAAGGTCCGAGGAGAAAAGTCCGAACGGCGACGTAAACATCGGAGCAGAAGTCGAAGCGTGAGCGGTGAGCATCTCGAGGGTATCAAATCACCACGTCGAAGGTCAAGTCGAAGTCACCACGATGATTCCCTAGTCTCGGGTGCAGACTCCAGCCTTTTGAACTCCCATGTTAGCGGCAAATCTGGCGATGCATACTCTTTCAGGTCTGGTACCTCAAAGTCATCAATCAATAATCCCAAATTACTGGAGACGGTCGAGGATGCTATTCGCCGACTCATTTTGCCCGAATTGACAGCACTAAAGAGAGAACAGAGCAAGAGAAGCTCTGAGCGCGATCGTAGAGGATCGCTCACCTCGGGAAGCGGGATATCTCGGGATTCCAGAGAAGAGAGCTCAAGTGGTCGAAGGCTATCTGAACGTGGTAGTGGTACAGACCTCTCCAGCCGTCCCAAAGTTACGCTCAACGACAAAGAAGTTCTTTCCGGCAATTCGATCAAGGGTCGTAAGGACAGGAATATCGATCGTGTCAAGACCGAAGACTCTCCTCGAAATTTCGAACGAGGCTCGTCCGAAGAAACAGCAATTCAGGATGGCGAGCGTGTACGGAAGAAGAGAAGTGGGCGCGGACTTGAGACTGCAGCTATAGGTGCCGGAGTTGGTGCTTTGACAGCCGCAGCACTGCACAAACATCAATCCCGGGATGCGATGGACGAGAAGAAGGAGCGCCGTCGAAGAAGAACGAAAAGCCATGGCCGAACTGATAGTACCACTGAAAGTTATGAGGAAAGTCCCCGAGAGCTCGCTCCGCCCATGCCTCTCATGAGCGAGATCAATGCGTCTGATATCACTAGAAGCTCTATTCTATCAGCAGAGACAGAGAGACCACACTCAGCCAGCCAGGAACATCGAGTGACACCGATTCGAGAAGTACCTCGAGGCGTTGGGTCACCATCCTCCCTTACCCCTACGAGATCGCCCGCTGCTTTGCAGCAAGGCTTAGGCACTCAACACTCAAATTATTCGCGCGGGAATCTGAGTCTACACAGTCAACACAGTGAACAGCAGCTTCGTGGCGAAGAATTTGAAGTTGATGAGCACGGACGAAAATTCCCCATGCATAGCTCCCCAGACGATGAGGATTCATATGTCGACCGTGAACAAGGCATTGGGAATTCCCACGCCCTAGGTGCTGGTCTGGCCGGAGCTGCGATTGGAGCAGCTGGTATGGGTGCCTACAATCACGCTCACGTTGACGAAGACCACGAAGACTCCGAACTCATGGAGGATGATGACCGACCAGGCTACTACCAAAATACCCAAGAAGTACCCCCTCCGTTGTACTACGTCCCCTATGGTCACGAGAGACGCGGCCTTAGCCCGATTCAGAGCGTCTCGGGATATACTGAGGGCGATCCAGACTTGCAGAGGTCTTCTAAATTGACACGCAGCACCGGCTCTTATTCATCACTTAACAAATCTGCTCATCAAAAATCACCAGAAAGATCTATAAAGTCCGTCGATTCTCTTGGAAACGTTCGACACAACCGTCACGATTTCGCAGAAGTCCGACAAGGTGGCCTTACCGATTCCGAGCTCACTCAAGATGGCGAATATTGGGAAGAACAACATGAAGAGAATGATCGAAATCGCGACCTGGATGCAAGTAGTCATCGTGATTCCGATCCAAGAATCGATTACAAACGTATGACCAGTTACACGGATGATAGTATGGACGTAGACCGCGTTGCAACTGGCCAAGATGTTCGTGGCGTCGGTCAAAACGCCGAATACGTTCACACGCCGGTAGCTGTCGAGTCTGCCGTGGCATCTCTGGTCAATGCCTCCGATCTTACTCACATGTCTGCATATTCTGGAAACAATGGAAAGTATGATCGAAGACACTCATATGCTTCGTATGACGGCGGATCCGAGGGCCACTTTACCAGTCGAGGAAACAGCCCAGCGAAGCGGGAAATACAGAAGACTACCGACTACGATGGTTCAGATCGTGGATCCTCGAGCCAACGGGGCAGCCCTAGCAAATTTTCTGAGTATGAGCTTGACGAGCAAGGACGAAAGATCACTATGCCCAAATACAAATCAAACTCAGCTGAAAAGGCTGCGATAGCGGGTATCGCTGCGGGCGCAGCCGCGGTCTTGAGACAACGCAACAAACAATCTGAAGCCGATCAAATTCAATATGAAGATCGTCAGGCACATACTGGTGCGCCTTTGCATAAATCGTTCAAGGAACGAGCGTTGGAAGGACAGGGTCAAATTCAATCTCCTCGGCAAAGTATTGATACCGGACTAAGCGAAACGGCTAGTCATGAGCAGCTCAAGATGGGTGCTACTGGTCTACCGGACATGAATGACCCCATGCCAGAAATCGGATACCATGATGATGCCTCAGATGTGACGACGAATCCATCTATCATTAAGGGGCCAATTGGTGGCCTGACTTCCGACACGAAAGACCGCTGGATGGGTCAATCAACGCCGCCTAGACTGGATACTGCAGTCTCCGAACGAAGTGGTGGATCACGTGGATCGCGTCGATCAGATGCGAATCTCAAAGCTGCTCAAGCTGCTCTTGTAGGCGCGGCAGCTGTTGCTGGTGGTGGTGCTGCTCTTGCAGGTCACAATAGAGAAAATAGCCAGGATCATGACGAAGAATGGCAGAGAACGTCCGGTGATCGAAAGCGAGATACACTCGTTACAAATCCATACGAAGGTACAAGTCCTATCGCAGCTGGAGGTCCTCTTGATGCAAATCTTCTGCATCAGACCAGTTTCAACGGGGGTGAATACGGTCATTCTAAGATGGGCTATCAAAGTCCTGGTGCGCTTCCCAAAGATGAGGGGTACATCTCTTCTGCCCCAAATGCTAAATCTCCAGGTGCCTTCACTCCCGAACAAAGAGCTAAAGGTGTTGGGTTCTTGGATGAAGAGATTGGCGATGCATCAGATGCTCTCGTTGGAGGCGATCCATTCTATACTCCCAAACATGCTCGTCACCTCAGTGGGATGTCTCACGGCATGGGCTCCCCTATCTATGATGGCGCAACAGGTAACGGACTCGATCGAATCCAGTCCAAAGATATCATTGCGCTGATGGATCACGTAAGTGATGTTGTATTGACTCTGTAGGCTTATGCTAATGTTCATCAGCTCACCGTTCGTGATGCTCAACGTAGCGCACGTGACACTGAAATTCTTGTTACCCTCGTTCGCTCAGCTGCCGAGATGCGGAACTCATTTGAAGATATGAAAAACTTGCTTGCCGATACGGAAGACGTCATCATCACAGAGGTTAAAGGCAATACCGAAAAGACAGTCCAAAAAGCCATCAATGGTCCACGACCTCTACCGCCAAGCGCTGCTCGATCCTTCCGGCAAGGTTCTCAGGACGAGATGTACGATGATATGCCGAACAAAAAGCAGAATGTATTCAAACGAGCACTCAAAGGCCTCAGCATGAGAAGCTCGAACGATCTCGGCAAGATTGAAGAAATGCTGGTTACTCTCCTGGGCGAAGTAGAAGGGCTCAAAGCTGCACAAGGTGTTAAGAACGAGCACGGTGATGCCTACAGCGACTTTCAGCAAGAAGGGAATTATGAACACGATCGTGGCTATGAACCTGAGGGAAATGCTGGCACGTCAACTGCAAGCCACGCCAGTCAATCTGGGCACCTATCTCTTCCCGTTTCGCGAGGGCCTAGTGCAGCAAGAGGATTCGATGGCCGCAAGTTTTCGGACCATCGCATCAGTACTGTGCCGGAAGGTAGTGACGAAGATGAGTTAGACAATCGGGAGGTTACTCTCGACTCTCACGAGCAAGCTGTTTTAGGTGCTCAATTTGGAAGCCATGATCGCCTGCAGACACCAACTCAAGAGTTCCATCGTGGAGGTTCTGCTCCACTGAACACGCCTCCTCAACAACACATGCCTCCAGCTTCGCTAAGTAACGAGAACACCCCAAGAACGGAGAAAAGTAAGAAGCACAAATCGAGTAGCTCCTCCGGCTGGATACCTAAGGTTTCTCGTTGGTCAGAGACTACCGCGTCAACCGTGTTTCGAGGATTCAGAAGCAGTGGACGAAGTAGTGGTAAGAAGGGTGATGAGCAGTTTGTAGAGCCAACATCAAGATCTGGTTCCGAACTTGGCAATTATGGCGAGAATCCAGATCACGATCCATATGGAGACGATAAACTTCACTCCGGCTTTTCTCAAGAGCAGATACAACAAGAAAATTACGATGAAAACCAATCTCCAGACATGTTGCCACCCGAAGATCCAAAGTATAAGGCAAAGCGAATTTCCTTGAACTTGGAACACCCTCAACCTCGTCCCGGTCCAACTCATCGTTACCAAACTGCACTCGAATTTCAGGCTCCATTCTATGATCAACCGATTTCACCGACATCCCTGGATTGGGGTTCTTCAACGAGCGTCAACCGTCTACCAAATCAGAAGCCAAATCGCTACAGTACCGGCACGAATAATACTGGCGAAAACCTCTCTCCAATATCGGATGGTGCCTATTCAAACCCTTCAGCGTCAAACCAAGCCCCAGCTCGTCCTCCAAAGGAGCCTCTCGCACCCGAGCGCCCTCCCAAAATCCGCACTGGCAAGCTCCAGAAGCCAAGTCCTCTTAGTCGTGAACATCTTCAACCTGAAGCTGAACAATATGAGGACTACCAACCTGGCGGTTCCCCAAGATCTGCGGCGAGAAAGCTTTCTGGTGTTGGTGTACCTGCACGAAAACCAACGGGCCCACGAAGCATGAGCAGCGCCTCTAAAAGTGGCGAAGGACTGAATCGAGATGAGACAGTTATTCGCAGAAACAAAAAAAGAGGTAAATTCTTTCATCTCATACTTTCCTTAAATCATGACTGACACTTTTACAGATACATTTGGAACCATAGCAAGTAATAATAGCGGCGAATCCGAAACTTTTTGAGAATCACATATCATCCTCCTCTGACATCCTCTCTTTTCCGGACGCAAAATTTTAGACGCGCAACAACAGTACCAAAACTCTTCACATCGGGCGTTTCTTGGTTCATTAATGGATGCATATCTCACGGTAACACTACTACATACTACCCACATACATCCGCTTTTTCTCTTTGCTACTGGTTTAGCATTTACCTCTACATGACTCTGAGAAATGGAATGGATATGACTTGATATTTGGAGCGAGCGATCGTGTATGGCAAGGCAGTGGATTTGCTGGATATGGAAAGCGGAGTTGTGTTGATACAGCGGATACGGCGAGCAAAGCTTGCATGAGATGAGAAGCTAGGTATTTACTGCGAGGGTGGGTTGCTAGGGGTGGCCTTTTATGATTTCATGATCGAAGCGGCGTGGTGTAGGTGTTGGTGATTGCCTGGAATATGAAGATGGAGAGAGGTAGATACGAGATGGGATCTACTTGTCTGGGTGGGAATGAAATCACCTTTTAAACTTCTTAACACCTCTGAATAAGTGCCTGTGATGTCGTGATTTATGTCTGGTGTGCTGCCTTTGCCAGGCGTCGCTCCCTTTCTTGGTAACCGAGGAAGGTCATGTGATTTAGTGTCACGCCAGTTCTTTACAGCTGCTCAAACATTCAGACTTCTACATACTCCACACCGTCATTTTAACGTCGAAATTCAGCCTCACTACCTATTTCCCAGCAGCCTGCCCTTCATTTATCGAGCCTATTGTGCGAAATACGAATGCCCTCACCTAGGACTGTGGTGGCTTAGGAGCATGATGTTACGCAGTCGCGCCAGATCATTGCATCGCCGGTTAAATATATTCCGCCTCTATTGGGCCTCGACTTGCTTCGCTGCAACGCTGCCATGTAGCTTTCTCTGCACAGCGGTTCTTTCGCGCTCGATAGCGCTTCGGGCTCCGACTGTCCTGTCTCTCGTGGAGGCATGATTGACTCGACGTCGATAAATCCATGATTCTTCGTCTCGCCAACTGTCGTCAAGGACTAGTGTTTGACGACTCTGTGCTCTCAGTTTCGAACCAGAATCTTGGCTGTGCTCGAAACTGTCACGACTTCTTACTTAGGGGAATTTGTTAGCTTCGGGCAAAATGTTGGATGGAGAACAATCTGAGCATCAACGAGAGAGGCTGTCTGGGAGGGGAATCGTTGTCAGGACGCCTGAGAGCAAAAGTCTTTGTTCCGGTTGTTCGAACATTGTTGAATGGGGAATTTTTGATACCAAGATATCTCACGAATGGCTCGGTATGGATGTCGAGAAAGACTTGGGCTTAGAGACCTGCCACTTGTGTGGATTCTGGTCGGATCTGTTCGGTGCAGAAGGAGTGGCTCAATTCTCATCAGATGGTCGACAATCGGGTATCCAGCGTGATGCAAGGATTGTTGACCCAACAGATCAGCAAGGTTCGGTGTCTTTGCTTAGAGTGGGAGGGCAGGGGGAGAAGAAGAAGACACTCTTATGCTATCAAAGCCACGGGCCGTCTGACTGGTTGCTCAGCGCTCATTCACGACTTGCAGACCTTAACATCGTTCGATCATGGATTCGACACTGCGAGACAAGTCACCTCGATTGTAGCTCTTCCAAAGATGATGAGGGCGATTCAGTCTCACCGCATAGCAGCTTGGCAACGGCCAAAATACTTTGACGTGAGATCTAATTCTCTAAGTACTTTGTACTACCAGAATACTTCCTTTCCTTTGTCGCAGCCAGTTCGAGATTCGTCAGCTGTAGCTTTAGCGTTCCATGAAATTACCTTCTCACCTGCACAATTAGGATATCTTTCTTGACGCTCGCCTTGGTCTTCGTCGTCATTGCGTCATCTTTTGTGTGGAAGTCCCAATAGATCTCGATGATTCGATTCATGTGGTCAACACGCACGAGTGTGCTACTTACCGACGTACAGTACATCAGTACAACTACCACGCCGATATCGAAGGAGCAGCTCCCGAGGCGACATCCTTTTTCTCACCCAGCTTGCCGACGGATGAGCCTCGGAACATACTCGGCAGCAGTTACAACAGCCGTCGAGGTGTGACGTGAGCTGTCACGTACTGCGGCTGAAGCCATGAGCATTTTACCTTCCCCATACCAAACTTAGAAGCGCCCGTCATATTCCCCACGCAGGCACATCCTGCGAGGATTGGCTCTACCGATGACTAGGATGCAGTACTGATTACGAAAGCGCTGTGGAACGGTCGACAGATGTGAAATCATGAGTGTGGGGTGTCGCTCAGGTTGTACGACGACAACGGTTCAATCACCAGTCATCGGTAATGTTATCTTGAATACGCTCAGGCCTCGGCACATCGAACGATGCTAACACTGGCCTTTCACCAAGATCACTCATGTAAAAGTTACCCAATTTCCGTGAGAGACTTCACGAGAACGCAAAAGCTTACGAACCGAACGAGTGCGACATAATCTGTTGCGGGGCTTCTCTCGATGAGCGACATCCGAAATCCGCGACCGCCGGCAACCCGAAGGTTGTCCCAATACCACCGTTACCATCGGAATGGCCTGCCGCATTAAATATCACGCCGAGTACGCCCGTGTCACAAAGATGTTCTTATCAGATCAAACTCGATACCTTCAAGGAGTTATTTACAAACTCAAGGGTGCCTTAAGCGAGAATTTTTGGCAGCCGTCTGATGTGATTGCGGCATACCCAGCGATCTTCGTCGATAAGTAGCAAGGGTACGAGCGCAGCTGATCAAGATAGGCGTATGCTTAGTTCCTCGGCTTGAAAATTTCTAGGAGCCATAACGACATCAGAGACCTCGATAGGTGCTAGATCTTTGCAGGCTGCAATGCTGTCTCGGTTTCAAGGCGACCCTCTGATCACAGGATAGACAACACATCAGCAGTCATTGCCAAGAGGAAACTGTTTTGCACTTGCAGATTACAGGGATCCATAGTTCTGTTGTTGATGAGAAGGGCTGTGAGTGGGATGATGACCTTATTGTTGAGAGAAGTTACGGCTGATATCTCGAGTTGCACAGTCATTCGCTCAGATGCATCTATCCGTCGGAGAGCGCGAATGATAATCCATCACGGACCACCCTCGAGGTTTTCACGGTAAGACCAGCCATTCAAAGCACATGAAAGGCAAAATCGATCCATTGACCACGGGAAAGTACATTTTTCGGTACTGTCTGAAGTTCCAGGGCCATGATCTTTGCACACTGGCAGCTGCACCTTCCCTACGAAGTATTCAATAGGGAGGTACTATTGCAGTACATTCTGGTGGTCTGATACGTTTCATGTACAAGTACAGCACCTACTAAGTCAAAATGCTAGCTGGATTATTGACACCTACCTATGACAGCTAGTAGGTTGCTTGATCGACAGACCGCTGTATCCAAATCCTCGTCAGGAGAAATAATTTGGTCCACCTTCATCGCCGATGAACATACCTCAACAGCCATTCCCAACGCAGTGCCGACGAATGTGATACCAAACGGAGGTTCCTCCGTGGATTGTTTATCGAAGTCTTCTCTCTCGTGGCTTTCCTGCATTACTCACGCCATCAGACATAGTGCCAACGCATATGATACCAAACGGAGGTTCCTCCGTGGATTGTTTACCGAAGACTTCTCTCTTGTGGCTTTCCTGCATTACTCACACCATCAGACACATGCTGGTGGCACAATCCGAGGTAATGTACTCCCTACAGGTCGCAGTTCCGACCTAATTCGGCCGGAACCATACCATCGGGTCTCCCTCTTGAAGGGAATTGCTTCCGTGGCGTTAAAAGAAGCCGACGGTGGATCAGCAGATGAGAGCTCTAATACGACTTACCTCGTGCAGATGGACAGCAAATCTTGGGCGCTCCAATGGAGAACAAACTCCTTGTTGAAGTTCGAGGCGGTGTGGACAAAATTGGCAATCTCCCTCTCCTACCACCCGAGAAGGCAGTCGTTAATCCGTGGTGCTGCCCAATATGTGCCCATCGTGAGAATCCTTCAGGGGTTGAAATGCGAGTTGCGAGATTTGGTGATAGGTGGTTTGGACCTGCGTAAGATATTGAATCCTGAGTATAAATATGGCTGCATATTCCTCTGTGAGAATGAGATCTCATATCTTCATCTGACATCAAGCAAGTCTGGTTGAGAATTATCTGGCAACAGCTCAATACCACCATTTTCCAGCATTTTCGAATCCTCTCCGTCTACAAAACCTGTACTCTCACAATACAAGGCATTGCCGCACCCTTACTATAAGCCTCATCAGTTCTCCAACTTCAAGCACAAAACGACATAATGACTCAAGGTTATTATACCGGCTACTGCAGCCCTTTGGAATACATCTGCTGCTGCGTGCAGGGCAAAGTCCTCGGATCTTGTCCTGATTGCGGTGGTCACCCTAGACTGTATGAACCCCTCTGTATCACTCTCATCCGTCTCATCGGTAGACATACGTTTGCTTTCCTAGCTAACTTT
Organism: Chaetoscypha palmicola; assembly: GCA_003988945.1. Classification (NCBI taxonomy): domain Eukaryota; kingdom Fungi; phylum Ascomycota; class Leotiomycetes; order Helotiales; family Helotiaceae; genus Chaetoscypha; species Chaetoscypha palmicola. The sequence goes on along the minus strand of QYAH01000020.1, from coordinate 60,511 downwards.
CATGCATAGGAGGGAAGGTTGTGGTAGATGTTCATCATCGGGATCCACCTGGATTCCTTGTCAGGACCCCGAGTGTCCATACGCAAATGCTGTGACGCAAGCGGCTAGGCCCGTCGGGAACCTCACATATAGCCATGCCAAATCGAACGGCCACGGTTCGGCTTCGGGTGAGCAACAAGGATACGGCTCGGCTCCTAGACAATGACCCTTGAGACCAAGGGTTCGCTCGCTTATTTTGGGGTCTCTCCTAATGTTCCTATATCTACGAGTTTTTTTTTATCGTGCTTGTATGCCATATCAGAGACATTGGCGGGTGTCTCGTCGATATTGGATTTGGAATATTCTGTAGGATTTGGCGTGATAGACTAGGCCAAGCCTGTTTAGTCTGGGTGTAAGATGAATCCAACGAGTGGTTTCATTACTCTTGAGGTTCTGGGGTCTCCCTCTTCACTTCTACCACCACCTTCGTTCGTCCTCCCGTGAGAGATCGCTCTGTCATGTGAAATAGCGGGGAAGGGCAGCTTACTGTACTCATCTTTCTTAAATCGGGGCAAAAGGGGGCGAGAGCCATAGCAACATCTTGGTCCCGAGAACCCCATAGCAGCGAGACAATCAAAGCGGATTCTCCACTCTGCGTAACCATAGACTGTCTCTATAAGCTCCTTTCCATTCCAGTCCAATCAAACATCGTATGCCAATATCGTTTTGCCAAGAACTTTAGAAGCGTAACGCCATCCTTTCCAGATACAGCGCATACCAGCTTCCAGATCTCAACAGCAAATCAAGTTTACGTCAACATGAGCAAGTTTAGTCTTGTCTTCCGCTCGAAAAAGTCGAGCACCGATGTCCGAACTCCTTCCCACGAAGGGGAGACATCAAAGTTCCTGGCTATGGTTGATTCTGTTTCCTGGGCTGTGCGATGTACTTTGTTGCACAGCAGACAGATATCGAATTAAGCGTGATGACTTTCCTTTGCGCCGGCCCGGCCTGTCCTTGTCCTTTGATTGATGGACTCTTCGGCGAGGTGAGAAGGCGGTCAGCCGAAGTGCCGTGCGAGCCGTAGAATTGAGCGAGCGTGGCGTCTTTACAGTATGTATCATGTATTTAGACAGTATCGCGGGTAGTGCATGCAGTATTCTTGAAGACTGCGTTGCGTGCTGGCGTTGACGTTGTCTTGAGCGGAAAGGAGGACGAATTCTAGTGCGTTCTAGTGTTGGGTATTGAACTTGTAGAACTTGGTACGAGGACGGCGTGCCTGGACTCGGGTAGCATTGGGCGAGCGAAGGTAATGCAAGAATTTTGATTGAGAAATCGAGTGTCTGAGGGTGGAATAAGTGGAGGGATGGTCAAAGAAGATGGGGATTTCGTTGGATTCATTGCTTCAAGGCTCTAGACGTTATAGTTAGCGGCTGCTTGGTGTCGGGCAAGTTACATAATGGATACATGTGCAGCTCAGCGGGATGCGTGACGTACCGTGGGGTGAGCGGTGGTTGGCTTATAGGTGATTGTGGTGGTACAAGGCCAGCGGAGGTGGGGAATGAGACTTGAACACCTCACCACATTATCACCCAGACAAGATATAGCTCGGACTTTGTAAGCGACGCGAGAGCATACGTATCTGATTCCGAACGCCGTCAGGAAGCAGAGGATCTACCTTGCAGTCCATATGCCTATAAGCAGGTATGCTGGCATGGTTGCACCATACTACCGTTGTCCTTGCGCCAATAGTCGAAGCGTATGTCATCATGGTATTCAACATGAGTCTTGTATCTTATCAGTGTCATTCCCGTGTTACTTCGGCTTTAAGCTTTTGGCCGTGTAGGTGCCTCAGACGTAACACAACGAGTTGGTACAGTCTATGGCCCCGAAATTGGACATCCCCGAAAATAAACATATTTCTCCGTACCTGTATTTACCCTCTTCAGGTAGTTACTCCATGTCTTTTTTACCCAGATAGGATAAATTTTGTCGGGGAATTCAAGGGGGGGTCCAATTTCGGGGCCAGGGACTGTAAATATCCAATAGAGGTGCTGCCCCACATATATTCCTTTTTAACGTCAACCTCGAGATAGATTGCCATGTCCGAGCTATACACCAGTATCGGATTAAAGATCGAAGCAGTGTAACTAATATTGCATGTCTAGTTCTGATGTGTTGTGCTGTGTTTTCTCATAAGCTGGCCTTGCGAAGTACAGTACCTTAATGTTGTGCAATGCCCGTAGCTTATCAAATGACTGCCGAGAAGACGGTATGAAAGGTGGAGTTCTAGCCGAATACAAAATCGGACGTGGCTCAGTATAGCGTAGGTAATACGTTGTCAAAGCCGAGAGAGCGTCGACACTCCCAGCGTGGGCGACGTGGGGGCTGTTGATATCGTGGTGTGACATGGTGATGGTGTTGTCAGAATGGATAGGTTCAGATTGAGCAAACACCCACGTGGTGCATTGGGATTTGCGAGAGCATAGATAGTGAGACCTTGCCAATGACATGCAGTGACCCGTAGTCGTTGGAGGTTTTGTCAATGGAGGGTTCTCCATATTGCCAAGTTGCCCGTTTTAGATCAAACCTCACGATCCTCATGAGCTCTCGGGAAATCCTCTGAAGATCGACCTTTGCTGTAGAAGAGCGGCTACTCCGAAGTGGTAATCGTGATCAGTTTTGAGACGAAAACGTTCATTGGTGACGGCGTCTTGTTGGAGGCTTGAAAAGACGGTGAAGAATAGTCTCGTTGTACATTCGCGGGACCCGAGATGCCAACTGCTGATCTATAACGTTGGTCCAATATCGCGATGTAGTCTTAGCTATCAAGGCAGGCTTAGAAAAGTTGCCGAATTGCCGTTTATACGAAAATCCCTGAAGATGTTACTCAAAGGTGGCATAGAATGAAGTGCAGACTTACAATCCCCGGGACCTCATAGATACTTACCCTAAATCTAGTCCACCCTCCTTTTTGACAGAGAATTGCTCTATGTGAGTGGTGATCAACTAGACATATTTTGTCTCAATCGTTCCCTAGGTAATTCGATGGGAGACGTTGAATATCGCGAATCAATTTTAGCAGAGCCTGGCACGTACAGCATTTATGGCTTGTTGAAACTAGTGCAGTGACGACTGTGAAGTGATATAGCTTCAGAAATCGTTCCATCCCCGGATAAAGTCAAATGTGTTGTGTCCTGCGAGGCGAGAGCTCATGGACTAGCTTGTCATGCACTCAAGTCGTAGCGCTGCATCTGATCGAGTCAGAGCATTGATGCCGTGCGGGTATCTCGTCAGAGCGAAGAGAATGAAGTCTCATGAGACATTCCGAGAATACCGAGACAATAGAGTATATCATTTCCAATCTCTGAACACAGACGTAGTCCATGAGTTTATGAGTCGATGCGAATTCCGAAAGAATCTCTCATCCTCGGATAATCCTGTTTTCGTTCATGTTTGACGGGATCGCGGAGATATAGTAGACTGTCGTTCAAGAGTTGATCGCTTCGTTTCTTTATTTCCCGGTGCGTTTCGGTATCAATCTGCGTTACTGAGTTCTTCAAAGCGCCATATTGATTAGCCGCTCCGAGGTCGGATTTCGTGCTAAAAATCTTGAGCAGGTCACAAGTGGGTGGACGACCGTCTGGCGAATTGCTAGTTACGTGGAGCCATCTCCGCGTCAAAATGAAGCCCACGCTTGAACGTCTCACTGAAGTAAATGAAGGAAACGGATTCCGAGACGACAGACACAATTTTTCAGCAGGCTGCAATCGTCGTTGACAACGACTTAACTCCTGGACTCGTGGAAGCTGATGGGAAATTCCCGAGCTCCTTGTGACGAAGTCGTCACATACTGTTTTCCACGCGTCCACAAGCAGACCACAGATCTCTGAAGCTCGGAGAATTGATGAGCAGAGACATAAATCTGGACGAAGGATCCTGTGGGATGTCATGAAAGTGTGGGTCTGGCGGATAGAGCAGATGTCTGACGGAGAAGTCTCCAGCGATTGCGTCTCTAAACTATTTGGTGACAAACCGAACAGTCGCGTTCTTATTCCAGATGCATGCCTGCGAGGCAAAATATGCAGCATTGCATTCAATATCTCGTGAAGTCGCGAGTGAAGAGAAGTCTGTCACGAGACGAAACGTGACGTGGGACTCTGATACAGGCAATACAGGTCAGCAATACTGAAAGCCTTGGTTGGATAGGGAGTGCGGACCTTGATGAGCGCGTAGCTTTTCTGTCACAGGGAAAGCTGACGGGTCGAGGTGTCGTTACCATCCTCGCGAGAAGTATCTCTGCGAATCTGCTGTCGACGAAGACGTCGTGCGGCAAGAAAGCTTCGAGCTGATGGTTGTGATTGTCTCTCTAACTCTTGGTTGGTCGTCGTAATACATGGTTTGTGTTGTAAGATTCAAGAATGATTTGAGCGGCATTGTGATTTGGGTTGAGGACTTGAGATTCAATTTCCCGGAGCGGGAAAGGGCAACTGCACTGCAGATGTCGCTTGCCCAATTGTCTACTTCGTAGTTGACACGGAAGCGAGCTGTATAGACCCGACCCGACTTGCCATAGGCAAGTAGGCAAGGAGTCAAGGACCATCGTGAAAATCAGCACAAGTGTGCGAATTGTCCAGCCGACAAGTACTCCGTACCTAGGTATACCATAGGTAACATGCGCGTGCAAGTACTGTACTGTGATGATTGGCACTTTTCAGGTCTTCTGTTCTATGTCTCACCACAGACGGACGGCAATGCCGGTAAGACGAAGTAGAAGCATTACTTCTAGTTCAGCATACTTTGTACTTCGTAGCACTTCAACGGCTGTAAGCGCGCCTGAAAAGCCAATCATCACTCTCAATTCCATTGCGAATACCATATTGGATCAAAGAGAGAACATTGTTATGTACGGAGTACGTGGTTACGTACTTCGTATGTACCGCCGCGGTTCAGCTGACGCCCACATGTGCAAAATAGCCGTGTGACCTCGGAGATGCGCTGGAATTGTTCTGAACAACTCCTTCGGCTGGTAAATTGGAGGCCGGCGCAGTCATTCGTACCTTTTGCCAGGCTTGCCAAATGGATTCGAAGCTTGCCAGTACTACAAAGACCGACCACTCGTACTCGTGACCAAAGTGCCATTTCTCAAAGAATCGAAGTCGGGTTCGAGATGTGCTTCGCTATTCGCCGAAGAGCCATGCTGCGTTTCACCGCTATGTTTTACTTTGAAGTGGTATGTACTGTACGGAGTACATACGAAGTACTTCGTATCATCGAAGCCTCAACAAAAGGTAAATTTATGCGGGGAATCGCCCTATGACAACAGAAAAGCATGTTCCAACTTCTACTTCGTACGAAGTAGCATGAAAATCCTGCGTGCTAGTTTTGCCTCTGTGGGTCAAGTACCAGGTCATCAACCTACCAAAAGCCGAGAAACTTACGCCTCTAATTTTCCCCAGATTGACATCACCACAAGAAGCTCTCCTGGAAAGCCGTGCCAGCATGGCTACCGTCGGGTGGGCGGGCTGCACGTCCACGCACGGTACCTGAAGATCTAAAGCGCGATGACGGGGCTAAGCAGAATTTTCCTCACAGCCTAAGGCTTAAGCAGAAGTAGCTCGTAAACAGTGGCTAAATTTGGCTGGCCTCGTGGAATGCATGGAATTCTGCTCGGTACTGTATTACAGTAATTCTACTTCGAAGTAAATGAGTCGAGGCTCTTTGTTCTTTTGGGTCTTTCAGGTCACGATGCTTGCTTACAAAGTACGATTCAGCGGTGGCCAAGAGCCGCATTGCCATCTCAATTGACCTTGTTTGAAAGACCTACTTTGTAATATGCCGTTGTATTATTCTCATACACAGTAATGCTGGATTACCCGTAATGTTATGACTGTGGCCTCCTTGCGTCATCTGCGTAACCATCACCTGGGTGATCAATCAAATGATGCCTTCCACCACGATGAGCACGTTTGGGCTGAGCCTGGAATGTTCATTGTTAGTAATGCCATGAGAAGAGGGCATGGGATGGTGACAACTCGTACAGTAATAATCCGAAAAGTGTCATGAAACCGGATGCAAATTTTCTCACCGCAAAGCAGCGCACAGGTTGCGAAAGCAAGGACGCGCCAGACGCTCACGACGTCCGGACTTGGATTTCATGAGGGTAATGGTTACTCGAAAATCATCACGAGCTCAGGGAAAGGTGGATCCGAGGGGGTAATGGAATCGATCTTGAATCTTGGTTGGCCACTCGGGAGAGGGAAGATCCTGCTAGATCGTTCCACCACCCAGGCCACTACGAAGCGAAGGACTTCGAACTAGTGCCCCGGATTTCGACGCTTCACCTCAAGCTGCAAAGTGCAACATCGTGAATTTTCCTCATGACTCCTGGGCAACAGGCCATTAATAATGACTCCTTTTGGTATAAGAGGGCAGGTCCCTTCTGCTTTGCTACCGCCTTTTCATTCACACACATAAGAACATCTTCTTTATACATCTTCATACATCGATCTCACTCATCCTCTCGTCAACACACTCGAGACTAAACAACGATTACTTCTACACACCCCTCTCCACACAACCCAACAACTCTCAAAATGCCATACTCCATCACCGAGCCACACCCAACCGTCGCCAAGTACACCTACTCGGGACGCGGAGGAGCAGGCAATGCCGTAAAGGCCCCAAAGACCAGCAAAGGAAGCATCGCCACCGGCCCAGCATCCAACTTTGAGGCCGGTCTTCCACAAACCAGCACCAAATTCAGCAGCGGCAGAGGAGGAGCTGGCAACATCTACAACAACTCCGAGCGCGCCATATTCTCCTTTGACGAGGAACTCGAGCGACAAGCAACTCGCGAGTCACAAGCCAATGCAGGTGGCGTCTGGCACGTCGGCAGAGGAGGAGCTGGCAACTGGACTTCCAACGCCACACCATCCTCTTCACGAAAGGACTCTTCCTCCTCGGCCGGTAGTGAGCGCAGTGGTTTCTTTGGTCGTCTCAGCCACAACTTTGATCGTCGATAAGCAAGCATGCTCTTGTGAGCTTTGCATGCATTTGTTCGAACTGGATATCTTTCTATGGTTTAGCGACTCGGCGTCTTTTCGCACTCTTGATCAAGAACCACGTTATCACGGTATTGGCGGAATAGCGGGCTGGTTCTTGATTCCCGGACACATTTCTCATTCCTCCTTACGACGATAACGACTTCGCATCTCCTCTTTGGACATCTCCATTTCACATCAACGGCGTAAACGAAACAGAAAAAAAGCATTGTCATCGGCGTTCATACCTCTTGTATTGATACTTTCTCTATGGGCGGACAGGCGGGGAAACAAAAGTTGGGACCTCAGGACAAAAACTTGTAACGGCTGGCTGGCAGACTCCAGTTTGTTTCTTTGTCTTGGTGATTTATTTTGGCTAGCAGCGATGCGATGGATATACCCCAATGATTACATACCCGGAGTTTTTGCTTTCGTGTATTTGAATGGATAGGTTGGCTGGCTTTGGGTGGGAAGGAAAGCATAGCGAATAGCAGAGAGCAATAATAATTTCGCATATACACACACACGTATGTCCCATGCATGGCATTTGCATTTCTTGATTAGAAGAACATTCGATATCATCAGTCATCAATCCTCTTCCAGATATCCATCACACCTTCCAATCCCTTGGCCAACACCGAAGAAGACGAAGAGGACGATGAGGAGGTTTCCTGATTCAGGTAAGTGTTGGTACTAGCGTCTTTCCCCGCATTCCACCAACCACCCGCGGTCGTCCATGCATCATTCATGCAGCATCGTACTTCGAAGTAAGTTTCCGTTACGGCATCAAGGCAGGGTCTCTCTGTGTCCGTTGCGGTGCCGGGTGCCGGAGATGAGCTGGCGGTGTTGACACATCGTACATGCAGTATATACATGCAGTATATACATGCAGTATATACTGTACATGCCATGCTTCTGCGGGGTAAGGGGTTGGCTTCGGTTATTAGATGTTGTCTGCGAAGAAAAGATGGAGATTGGGATGTGTGGGTGTGTGGAATCTTGGATTGGCTTTTTGCATGAGATGATGAAGAAGATGGGATCTTGACAGAGTCTCAAGCACACCTCACCAATTTATCTCGCAGCTGCTCCATCTTTCTGAATTATTCACCTCCAATTCACTTCCTACAACATCATGTGACCTCTATATTTCTTGCTCAAGTTTTGTTGCACATCGACCAAAGAAGCGCATTCGAGCGGTCGATGAGATATGACATATGTAATGAGTAGAAATTGATATGTGATACTATTACAACCATCTGTGAGCTCGCGCTCCATCGCGCTCCATGTTTAACATATCAACGTTGTGGTGTGGAAGGTCATGTGATAGGATTGGTATTGGTGCCCAGGCCCGGGGTGTCTCCACTTTGACGGTCGGCTAGAGTCACGGTTTTCCAAAGTTGGGACTTGGGATTTGATGAGATTATTAATATTGTAATCAAAGAGTGAGGGCCGGCGCTGACGAGTTGTGTACTGTACATGCCCAGGTGTACTGTACTGTACTGTACATATGGAAGGGAATGAAGCAAGTATGTGTCACTACGATTCCTCGCTAGCTTAATGTGTAATAGGCGATTTGGTTCAGCTGGTGAGGGGTTTGAGTCCATCAGAATGGATTCGTAACGTCCAAGAAAAGAGAAAACGAATTATATGGCTGATGGTAATTAGGAATCTGTTCAAAAGTTGCATTGAAGCAGTAGAGAATGATTCTTCTCATTTGTACCGAACCCAGGAATTTCCTCCTGAACCCGATTTCAGAACGAAACGAATACGAGAGAAACTTTGAAATCTGCAGTGGATGAAACCAAGCACGATTTTCTAGGCACAGAATCAATTCTCCTGGCAAATTCAAGTCTATTCCATTAATCTCACACGAAACTACTTTTGGCACTCCCTACTTCAGCGTCACCAGCTCCTCTGCGCTAGTAGGATGAATAGCCACACAACTATCGAAATCCGCCTTCGTAGCACCCATCTTGATAGCAACCCCAAAACCTTGCAGCATCTCTCCACTTCCCAAACCCAAGATATGGAGTCCTACAACCTTCTCATCCGGACCTTGACAAATCAGCTTATACTTCGTAGGTCCCTTCTCATCCTGCTCCATCATGGCGTAGTACATGGCTGTGAAAGATGTGTTGTAAATCTTGAGATTCTCTTTCCCATATCTCTCGATAGCTTCCGGTTCAGTGAGACCGATTGAGCCGACCTCTGGGTGTGCGAAGACGACAGATGGAATGAGCTCGTAGTTTAATTTTGAGGACGCGAACTTTTCTGGACCAAAGATGCGATCCGAGAGTTTGCGGCCTGCTGCGATGGCTACAGGCGTCAATTCTACCTTGCCTACTACGTCACCAAGGGAGAAGATATTTTCGACGTTGGTGTTCTGATACTCGTCTGCAATGATTCGGCCTTTGTCATCTTGCTTGACACCTGCCTTCTCGAGCCCGAGGCCTTCGACTTCTGGGGATCGGCCGATCGCCCAAATGAGGTTGTCGACATCAGAGAGCTGTCCCTCCCCGTTTGAGTCCTTAAAGTGGATGGTAAGCTTTCCATCAGAGCCCTTCTCTACCTTGCTTTGGCTAGAGTTCTTGTGGATATGAACGCCCTGTCTCTCGTACTCTGCGACGATAGCATCTTGAACCATTGGGTCGAACGTTCGGAGGAATTTGTCGTGTCGAATGAATAAGTGAGTCTCGGTGCCCAGGGCCTGGAACATGCCAGCAAACTCAACGGCGATATATCCAGCTCCAACGAGAGCAACCTTCTTTGGCTGCTTCTCGATATCGAAGAATCCATCACTATCCGTGCCATATTCCGAGCCTGGGATATTTTGAGGAATGGTTGGATGTCCGCCAGTCGCGAGGAGAATTTTCTTTGCTTTAATCGTTTGTTTCGATCCATCATCCAACACGATCTCCGCCTCGTTCTTGCCTGTAAGATGTGCTCGTCCATGGATGTATTCGACCTTATCGTTGCCCAAGTTCTTCTCGTATATCCCATTTAGTCTCTTGATATACGCGTCTCTTTTGTGCTTAAAGGAAGGCCAATCGAAAGGCGCCGTCTGTTCGACTGAAAATCCATAGGCTTTAGCTTCGTGTATCGACTCGGCGATGGAGGCGGCGTTCCACGTAATCTTCTTGGGTACACATCTATTCAACAGGTCAGCGAAAGCATTGTTTCGAGGAGCTTGCAAGCATACCCCACATTGACACAAGTTCCTCCAAGACGCTTGCTTTCAACAGCAATTGTCTTCGCCCCATAATAACCGCTGGCTCTTCTCGCGGAAGCCAAACCACCACTGCCTCCTCCAATAACCAGATAATCGCAAGACTTTTCCGTTGGTGCCATATTTGCCGCTGAATTCGAAAATTGCCGTGAAAGCGAATACAATCTAGATGACGCCGTTTTGGAAGCTGCAGCGGAGGTAGCTCGAGTGAAAGTTGAAAACTTTTGCATGGGAGAGCAAGATGGAGGGGAAGATTGAAGCTTTATGGAGGGGTGCTCTTTGGGTGGGATATTCAATCAGTGACGTGCTTGCCGCAGCTATTTGTGACGATAAGTTCTTAGTGCAACAGGCAATGCAATATGTGGATTACCAAGACAATTTTGGTCTGGATTGCTCTGTTGACAGGGTCGTTAATTGACAGATTGGATGCAATGTCCGACGTAAAGTCATACAAAGAGATGAAATCTTGACGGGACCGTTAATTCGATTGGCCTGAAGGGTTTAATTCCAATATCTTGTGCAGATGGCTTGCTTTCTAAGCTCTTGTATGTGCTCCTCCATACACGAGACCTGCAGACATCCCGCATGCGATTTCAAAAAGGCTTAGCTTAAATCGTCAGCTCGTGCCGATCCGGCTCCGAAGATCCGAGACTCGGATCTAATCTGATCTTAAATCTCGTAGCGAGGTTTCCTCACCTACTTCATCTCTTCATCTCTTCAAACATCTTTGCCCTCAGACTTGCTATCAACACGACGGTCTTGTGGCAACACAGTGGTCCCAAATGTATGGGTAGTGGATGGATTCGTATGATTTGTCAAATCATACCGCAGCCACGATTTAAGATTCCCGAGCCTCGGCTCGACGACATTACACACGGCAATCCCCGATGGGATGTGTAATCCATGACACTGGAATGTTGAATGGTAGGTTTTTTTATGTGGTACAATTGTCCTACTTTCGTCAGTCTCGGGCTCTTCTTTCAGACTCACTTGCTCACTCAATATCAATTCTGATCGGCGGCGGATAAATCACAAGGCACGCAAAGTGAAGCAAAAGGTCGGAGAATTACCCGGATGCTTTCCAATTAATAAAGACTATGTGTGAGAGCTGTGAAGTCTTCTTTCTTTCACTCGCTGCTGCTATCTGCTTGGTAAATTTGCAAGCGTCTGCTCTAAAACCTGGTCCCTAATCAGGCATGAATGTGGTACTCAGTACACTGTTTCTTCCCAGGCGTCACATTTCCCTTCTCCGCTCACCCAACTGAGACGTTCTGTGACACGTCTCTCGTGGTTTGGTTCTGGACCATCCATAAACAATGTATGCTGAAATTGTAAAATGCGGCAAGTCCTCTCATCACACCCTTTTAATCCAAGTGTTGATGTTGGTACCAATTTTGACTCTATTCAGAAATTTCCTGTCATACCACAAAGCAATGTTTCTCACAACCACTCCAGCCTTTGCAATTTTTCTCTAGCATTCATCTCTCCTAGGAATATAGGTAGCACTTGTAACAGGCTTACGATACGCTTCGTATCCAGTACTTGCTTCTCTTGCTGCGGATAGCTCGTTCATTGCTGGCGTGCTTGCAATTCGTGTTGGAAGTTCGACCGGACCTGAGGTGGGGCTCATATCTGGGACATCGTCATTGGGTGCTACTTGCGTATATCCTGGAGGTGGCTTTGATTCTGATTCAGCAGGCTCCCAAGCTGGTACCTCTTCTTCTTCACGTTCAGCCGCTGCTTTCTTCCGTCTTCGACGACACATGTACAGAGCAAGGAATCCAACCAGAACAGCGGCGACTCCGCCTCCTACTCCAATGCCAACTTGTGTATGGAAAGCCTGCTCTTGCTCGGGTGTTGGGACGATTCCGAATGTTCCATTTGTGCCGTTTCCAGTCGGTCTATATGTGGGATGTTGAAGCGATATTGTGAACGTGCTTTCTTCTGGTGGTGTGGTGTGCTTCATGGGGTGGGTTGTCGTCGAAGGCGAAGGCGTAATCGAGGGTGGTTTCAAGGCGGCAGTGTCCACTTCAGTCGGAGGGGTGGCCGCAGTCGATGCAGGTTGAATAGCACCAGAGGATTTTTTGGTCAAATCGCAATGCTCCTTTATGATCTCGTTGGCATCATCCACAGATGTCATGCCACAAAAATCTGTGAGAACACAGGGAGGAGCGACAGCAAGATTGACAGTGCATTCGCAGTATTCGAGCTCGTGGCAGGTCAAGGCATCAAACGCTTTTTGGAAACAAATGACCTATATTACGGTCAGCAATGACAGCTTCAGGTCAGATCACGGCAGTGCTGTGTTCACTGTCGCACGGAAAGAACAGTTACTTACAGCGCAAGTTGGAACCGTCGCCATCAAAGCATAAAAAGTGACGACTCCGGCTGGTTGAGACATCGCTGCGTCTTGTGATTTGATGGTTGTTGATGAAAAGCTGATGGAAAATCCCGTCGTTGGGCAATCATATAAGATCCAGCTACGGTGTAGTGCTTGCAGGAAACGCTGTCTCGGTCAATCCTGTGCTTTGGCACGTCGTCTGGGCGATGCAGAATTCGAACTATGACTCCAGGCACCTTTGTTAATCACATTCACCGGATCAACAAATTCTGCAAACACGTCTATGTTGATCAGAGTCCGACTGAAGCACAATGCTAGCCGTTGGTATTTCACGCCGTAGATTTAGGAACTCTGCCAGCGATTGTATGGTCTGACTTTGAAGAGCCTCATCGTGATGTTCGTCATTGAACGCTTATTCCGGGCATCACTCTGGTTCTAGCCGAGAAGTCCTACTTGAGGTTTCACGATATCTGGTTCTAGGCTTATATATGAGCTACTCTGCGACATCAGGCAACTGTCAAATACCGGCTTGATTTGAGAACGGAGGATATCTATTTAGTAGGATCTTCCCTCAACGGCATCGAAATTACTCCTTTCCTTTCCTTGATCTGGAACTGTTTAATCTTCAAAAGCCCGTAGAGCATCTTTAGCCCAGGGGCTGGTATTCCCAACTTCTCTGCCTCCCTCAATGGCTCTCCCACGATGTTTTCGAATTCGATGTAATTTCCCTACGGCAATGGATTAGTCCAGACAGTTGCATGATTCTCAGGATTCATTGAACAGAAATTTCGCACCTTTTCCACATCTTGCAGCATACTAGGCTTGAAATATGTATCCCAGGGATCGCAGTCAATCATGTCTTGCACCACGGCTTCGGGGACATCATGTCCCTTCGCTTTAGCAATAACCCAGACCTCATTCATGATAGGCCTGATCACTTCTTCGATCGGGAACTCTGCCATTCGCATCCGACTTGTGTCCATTCCAGTGATAGCACAAGCGCCATTGTAACTTGCATTATAAATTAGCTTTCGCCAACGAACAAAGCCAACGTCAGGTTCATAAGTGCATGAAACTTTGCCAGACGCGGAGTAGAGCTCCACAAACTTCTCGGCGGCAGACACGGAGAGGGCGGTAGAGATGATAGAAGACGGCGAAGTGAACGCGCCGACGAGGATGCGATCTTGATCATCATGGAGAATGCAGCCCGGAGCGGTTTCCGTAGCTCCAATGAGAGATACGCCAGAGACGATAGGGTTGCTTGGGAAGGCCGCAATGACTGGAAGCTCGATGTTGAGCCCGTTCTGCAGCAGTACTATCGTGGTGTGCCTTGGTGTCACGGCGGGAGCGATCAACTCTTCTACCGTTGGAGAGACATCTGGAATATTCTTGGTAGTGACGAGAATCATGTCATATATTTCGGATCCTTCCTCCGCAACATTCGGGATTGAATTGAGGACTAGAAAGGTGTCAGTATGCAAATTGAAGACTTCTCATTGACTTGCTCTTTGTAGGTCTCCATCCTTCTACATCGCCATGGTCCAATGACTTGATTGTGAAACCACTTTCCATTACAGCTTTGTAATTGGATCGTAGGACAGCAGTCACAGTGGCCATGCCTCCAGCTTCAAGATTATAAGCTGCCATCGTTCCCACCCCACCGCCTCCGATTAGGAGGATACTCGCTTTTCTCGCCATTTGAAATTGGTAAGGAATAATTGGGATATTGCAGTGATCAGATGACGACGTGGTGCAAGAGGAGCAATGGACGTCGTAGTTGATTCTTCAATCTGAGAGCCTCGAATGTCTTATCTCTGTCAAGAGTGGGATTCCGAGACTGTAAGATGAGTGAACTTGAAATGTAAAAGGACGTTAGAGGAGACATGAGAACGATTTATAAGATGATGGGAAGAAGCGGTTTAAGAGTCGCTCTTCACGGATTAGGAAAAAGAACGCGGAGGCATTGGAGATATGGACAGGCACGGGGACAGGTAGTCGTACAGTGGCCGCGAGAGCTGTATGGCTAACGGGAACCAATGAACGGGCCGGACCACGATAGCAACTTGCTCTACTTTTATTTGTGAAATCCAAATGGAACTGCAATCTATAAGCCTTCTTAGGGGTCTCAAGAAGTGAATATCATGTTGTTGAAATACGGATCGCGCATCAGAAGAGCAGGGTGGTATAACGTCTTGAATGTACGCTAGTGCGCCTACCCCTGTTCACGCTCACGTGATGCCCAGATTGGGCGCGTCTACCCGACCAAAAAGTACGGAGAACGCGATCAACTCCAACAACTCAACCAGCTCATAACACAATTGCGCACAACTCTTTGACGCAGGCCTCCTCATATCACACAGCTCTTGTCAATGCGGCTCTATCATATCCAGAGAATTTAAGAATCTCCGAAAATACCCCAATTCCCTCCATCGATCTGCGGTACCTCACATCACCATGACGGACACATTACACAATGCGCCTATAGTACTAGACAACGGATCTGGCACAATTCGTGCTGGATTTGCAGGCGATGACCTTCCAAAATGTTACTTTCCATCATTTGTTGGACGACCGAAACATCTTCGAGTGTTGGCCGGCGCATTAGAAGGAGACGTGTTTATAGGGGATCGAGCACAGGAGCTTCGAGGTTTACTAAAAATCAGATATCCACTGGAGCATGGAATTGTCACAGACTGGGATGATATGGAGAGGATATGGGAATATGTCTATAGCGAGGGTTTAAAGACCTTGAGTGAAGAGGTGAGTTGAGCGTTTGCTGGCCCCCCTGGAACAACAGCTGTGGAAACAACATCATGGATGATACGGATTTTTCTTGGATTATTCGCTGATCATAGCTACAGCATCCGGTACTATTGACAGAACCACCTCTCAACCCGAGAAGCAATCGCGACACCGCGGCGCAAATCCTCTTTGAAACCTTCAATGTCCCCGCTCTCTACACATCCATACAAGCAGTACTCTCCCTATACGCTTCTGGTCGGACAACTGGAATAGTTCTCGATGCTGGAGATGGTGTATCTCACGCTGTACCCGTATACGAAGGTTTTGCGATGCCGAGTTCGATACGCAGAATAGATGTTGCCGGACGAGATGTTACAGAACATATGCAGACGTTATTGAGGAAAGCTGGATATGTGTTCCATACTAGCGCAGAGAAAGAAGTTGTTCGGATGATCAAGGAGAAGGTTAGCTATGTTGCAGCAGATCCAAAACGAGAGGAGAAGGAATGGACGAGTACCAAAATGGGAGATGGTAAGGTTGTGGAGTATACTTTACCGGATGGTAATAAAATAAAGGTAAGACTCATTTGTAGATTGAGAATGAGACCATATGCTGACGTACCATAGATTGGAGCTGAACGATTCCGCGCCCCAGAGATTCTCTTCGATCCAGAACTCATTGGTCTCGAATATCCTGGCATTCATCAGATCGTGGTAGATGCCATCAATCGAACAGATCTCGACTTACGGAAGTCTCTATTTGGCAATATCGTCCTATCTGGTGGTAGCACGCTGACCAAGGGGTTCGGCGATAGGTTGTTGCATGAAGTGCAGAGACTTGCTGTAAAGGATATGAGAATCAAGATCTTTGCTCCACCAGAGAGGAAATACTCAACGTGGATTGGAGGCAGTATCTTGGCTGGTTTGAGTACATTTAGAAAGGTCGGTCTCTGCGACACCCTCTTTGAGATACAAGCTAACGTGCTGCAGATGTGGGTCAGTATTGATGACTGGCATGAGAATCCTGATATCATCCACACCAAATTCACATAGATGAGCCTTCTTGTGTCCCTCAAGACTTGTTGCTATATCTACATTGCCTCGGTCCGCAAAACGCGACCTTGCTGCCGACGCCTCATCACCTCAACACCTAAATCTACCAAAGACACACCGAAGCACACCATCACGAATTTCCTTTTTCTCATTCCAATACTGCGATGTACTTTTACAATACATTGCTGGCGAGCATATCAGCTCTTACAGCGATTAAGTCATTCGATGTATAATTGGAATAATACCTCGACGCAAACCTCCAAGCCAAGGGCTAGGAGACCGGAGGCAGGATTCATGGGCAGATGGCGCTGAGCGGAAGAGCGAAGATCCGTATGAGAAGAAAAGAAGAAAAGGCTCTCGCGTCCGTGGGAATGGTGTCGGATGAAGAGTGCCTAGAACACATAATAAATGATACCCATACTGAGACCAAGCTTCATCTCAATTTCGTGATTTTTGTATCAATATCCTGACAACCCTCTCAATGAACGATCACTCCAGCCCAGCCTAGATTCCGTACAAGCGTGGACGATGTACAATAACCTACGTCATCCACCTCGCCTAATTCCCTTCCTGGCGCGGCCTCCTATTTCGCTCCCGCAAGAGCACGACCCCTAGTCAGGACTTTGCCTAGCTTGCTAGTCTCTATCCCCACTCTGTCTGTCTTTGAAAAGTGTTTTGTTGCATATCGCTGACGCTTGTACAAAATCTAGACCTGGCCATGACCTGGAACCAATTAGAATGATTCGCACGTCTGGCATTCACTTTCGTTTCTCCAGAGCCTAGCAATACTTTTGTGTCGAGGAATGAATAGATAGCTTTTGACTCCTATTGACGAGTTGTTGTCTATTGAGTTCGAAGTGATATCAGGATTATACTTGCATTTCTAGATTTTGAATCATAGAGACCGGTCTAGATATCGACTCCAGGTGCTCGACTTCAAAACAAAGCAGGCGACCACCCCCATAGTTGATCCTATGGAGAGAGATATAGGTTCTTCTCCGTTCTACCTTTAAAATTGACGTTTGTCCTTGGGCAGCTCTGTCGCAGATCGTACCATGCAATACACGGACAGCCCCATCTCATCACATTTCAATACTTCGTATCTCTTCTCATACTACTTCTGAAGTATTTCACCCAAGAAGGAGTCTTGAGTTCATTCATTTCGATTAAAGTTCGTCAAGTTCGACCTCCATCAGAAATCCGCAAGTCCTCGCTTAAATTCTATAATGCCAAGATCGACTCCTTTCTTGATAGTACTCACCTCCGCTGAGGTAGTTTCAACGTCACAACTAAAGACCCACCTCTAATTTCTACTCCGGTTAGATCAAGTCATCTGTTGCATATCGCGAGTTCATGATTGCGCCGATTCATCATTCCAAGCCTCAGACTAGGAAGAAAAGAGAAAGGTAGGGGCCACGGAGTCTCACTAGAGGGGCTGCTTCAGGAATAGTCGCGTATCATACAGTTGATCTACCTCGTCGAAGGAAGCCTAGCTCGTGAATAAGTTGTCAGTATGGGAGAAGTCTCAAATATATGCCCACAAGTTTATATTAGAACTATTACAAATAAATTTAACGCTAAATGCGAGGAACAAATTATACTCATCTATGAAATCCGTGACACCATCGTAATAGATCGCACCGTATACATCGTCGTTTACTTCTTCTGCGTTGTGTCGGTAGCTTTCAGAACACCTCTCTTCATGCGCTCCGCAGCCCTTTTACTCATCCATCTTCTCCAAGAGATATCAGCACCAGACAGCTCTCCGGGCCAGAGCAATCGATTAAATAGCAAGGCACGAACCATCAGGTATGCTATCAAAAGCCATAAGGCCACAAGCATGACAGATAAAACTGTACCGAAGACGTTGATAGGTTTACACTCCAACGATTCCCCTACTGCGAACGTAGCTGTGACTAGAGCTGTATTGGGGAACACGAATGAGAAGAACGTCATGTCGAACTTGATATGGTTCTCCTCATGATGCGGGCGCATCATCGGCCAATGAGCTCCGATACTAACAAGGAAAAACCAAAGGCACAGTCCCCAAATCCACAAGCCGACCATGAGGCTTAGCAACTGCATGAAGGCGGCTGCGTTGAAATTGCCCATAAACCCGGCCGGCATGATCCTGTCTACATTGGCCCCTAGTTTGACCAGGCCTGTGACTGTAAAGCCACTCGGTCCAACAGAAACGAACTGCAAGAGTCAGTGGGGAGTCCCAACTTTTGGTGCTTATGTATCTCACCATTCCAGGTCGACTTGTCTCTCTAGGGAGCTTTTGGGTCATCAGGCGGTATATGAACGCAGCATATATCATCAGGCTGACCATGAATCCAGTGCCTTGAAAGCATATAGCACCATACGTCATCGCGGTCGCGTTCATACGTACAGCAGCCTCAGTGTCGGGTAGTTCGGCTATGATATTCGCGGCTAGTGGACCAACTATGAGGAGTGGGTACGCAGGGAAAATCCAAATTGGTGTCATCGACTGGATGGGAAATGTTCTACACATGTTAGAGTCACACAAGAATAACGTGTTCGCCTAGCACCCACTGCGTAGACCATATGACCAGGTATACTCCAGCGCTACTAATCACCGCGATTGATGCGAATCCCCAGTAACAGACTTGCATAAATGTTTGAAACCAGACTCCAGTATATGGTATTCCATATTGAGCCATGTTGATCAAGATTGTTCCTATACTGCAACTGGGTTAGTGGGAGAGGTATATATATGGAACGTCGATGGGCTTACGAGACGACCTATGACACACGAATCAGCAATCGATTCGTAGATAGCCGTTGATGAAAGGGGGTACTTACGCAAGCTGGGAAAAACAGACATTCGGATTGACTTGTGAATGAATTTCTGAAGGATCCGGGGTTCCACTTGAATCGAAGGGAAATGAGAGTGCAATTGGTGAGAAAGAGACCGACGTTGAAGAGAAAGAATATCACCCCAATTATTCGAAGCCATTCGGATTTATAAGGTACTTGAGTGAATTAGTAGGACTTAGTGTTTGTGCAACGAACGTGTACGTACTGGAATGAAGCACACTTGCTATACCACCAGTTGCCATAGTCATAGTAAACCATGTCCAAGTATAACATCCGATGCGATCCCGAATGGAATATTTGCTCCTACGACCACCCTCCTCATCGTCCAAGGGTCCTTGCTCTATTGTGCTGTCATTATCCTGTTGAGTCAGCGAGCTAGTATCGCCCTCGTCGGTTTGGCCATTGCTGCTTCCGCCATTTGTCCTCCGCCTGCCTTCACCATCCTTATCTTTGCCATTGCTAGATCCACTGCCATTACCGTTGGCCCTGCCATTACCATTACCGTTACTGGCGTGCTTGCCAAAGTATTGATCCTGACTCTCTATCCATTGAGGTGATTCGCATCCATCTTGATCATCCGTTTTCTTCACCCGACGTGGTACAGATGTTTCTGATGGCATTTGTTGAATATTCCTTCCTCGGGTGCGGTCACGAAGATCTTCGAGATAGCGTAGAGCACGATAATGACGCTGGCGTCCAAGCTGGTGAGGGCGAAACTGAAATTGACCAGCGTGGTCACGAAGATGATAAGGTTGAGCACGAGAGAACCCACGTTTGAGAGTGCCATGACGAGGAGGATATATTAGTGTTGTAGTAGTGGGTTGGCGTGGGGTCTTCTATTTTTTCACGCTGCTGGTGCAGGGGAAGGGAGAAGGTCCTGGTGGTGGAATTGAGCTGATTCGGCTGCTCGGCTTCGTCATATCTC
This sequence comes from Chaetoscypha palmicola, assembly GCA_003988945.1. Taxonomy (NCBI): domain Eukaryota; kingdom Fungi; phylum Ascomycota; class Leotiomycetes; order Helotiales; family Helotiaceae; genus Chaetoscypha; species Chaetoscypha palmicola. The sequence continues at coordinate 40,365 of QYAH01000020.1, read as the reverse complement.
ATAGGAACCAATTCAGTGTGTGGTGTGAGCAGCGCGATGGAGATGCCTTTGCGCGCTCTAGCTCTGCCGCCTCGCTTATTCCATGGCCGTTAACCAATGACGGCCGTGGCTGATAAGAGTGGCAGGGAGCGGCCAGGCGGTGTAGGTCGGCAGAAAAGGTCCGTGGAACATTTCCCTCGACCGCTTCACTGCATTCCGTCTCAAACGCCACACCACAGTATCGACACAACACTCAGCAATGACCATCTTTCCATCCATGAGACCCCCAATTACTACCAAAACACATGCTATTCTCGACTAATGAATACAGCTCACTCTTCTAGCATTCCCCGCGATCGCCGACTTCAATTGCCGCTTGATCATCGGTCTTTGTTTTCTTGTGTATGGTCGCAGAACACTGAACACAGCGAGACAGGGCGGACACCGGATGGCGGTCAGGAAGACAATCTCTCAATGCCATCAGCAATGACTTTCTTCTTGTCATGTCTGCTGTAGCCTTGGAGCTGGATCACATCCATTTAACGAGTTCATTGGACCAGGTAGAGCTTTCAATTGATACCACCGTCCATACGCAGTTGCCAGAGAGCCTCAGTCGAAAGAGCAATCAAGACATCATCAACAGCTTGGCATCGGGTAAGATATGGGCTACTCGAGGCGCATTCTGCTCCCTCGATTTCTACGTTATGTTCGAAGACATGTTCGATGCTGGCCAGCGACTTCATGTGTGCGAAAGCCTGGGGTACCATATCCGGGATGCACACGTAAGTATCCATGCAAGTTGCCGGTGTCGTTGACAGTTCGCTGATACCACGAAGTTGTGGACACAGCTCTCTCTGTCATCTTCGCTCGCAATCGCTCAGCATGGTGATTCATCCCGGGCAAAACCAGATTTTTCGCTTCGTCTTGGTCACAAGAAACCAACACTTGTCCCGTCACTACAGCCGAAAGCATGGCTATCGGGAAATGTCGATATCAGTCCTCCAGACAGTGTGTTATCCGCGACGGTTCAGAGACTCGAAATACGTCTTAGATTTCACAGACAGAAGGTCAAGATGGAGCCTACCTCAAAACGTATCAGAAAGGCGAAGAAACCATTATCAGAGGACGATCCTATACTGCTGGAAGAGTCTTCATCCGTGCTTGGGGCCTCTCATTGTGAAGTGTTCGAGGGAATTGTTGCCCAGCTTTCGCGCACTTTGTCACAGAGAGTCTCCAAGTGTTTTGGATTCTTCGAATCAGATAGTTCTGGTTCTGATCCGGTTCTTCTCAGTGACTTTCCAACCCCTATTAACACAGCTGTCCGCAAGAAGAACTCGGAAGAGCTGGAAGAGATGCTGCTTTCACCCCCTCATCTTGACACAGCTGTGGAGACGGTGGAGCAACCTCAGGACGACACCTTCCTGTTGACGAATCAACTCATACCCGATACAGCACAGGTCGATGAAGCCGACAAAGACATGCTTCTGCCAATAAGAAGACACGACAGCTCCTCATTACATTCTTATCCATCATCTGCCTCTATCTCTAACCACTCCTCGGTATTCTCTCTGAAACGATCAGCGCCGTCTGACGTTGACACCACAACTACAACCGTAACTGACAGTAGATCGGACTTTGGGGTTACTGTTTCCACTGCTCACAGACTTACAGAGGCATTCGTGCGGATCCTACTGTTAGGCAACACTTCATTAAGAGATAAAAATCTCCAGAACCTCAAGTTAGGCAAGCCCCCTCCAGGAACATCGCTTGCTAGACTTGCTCCAGCCATGTTCAGTCCAGGCTTTCGAGAGGTAATTTTCATAACGTTCTACATCAACTTATCAACGTTCAATATGCTTACGTAGGTCTAGATCATGGCAAGCAATACGCATTTTCTTCCTACAATAAGTCTCGCAATCACATCTTCCTGGGCCCGAAATGCCCAATCCCGAAGCTTGAAGAAAAAGCTGATAGACTTGGCGGCCATCACAGATGAAGAAACAACGCCAAACACATCGGACGACCACCGTGTGAGCTCGTCGAGGCTTTCAAGGGTCGTGAAATCTAGACTCTGGTCTATGATGCAAAGAAAATTGTACGATCATGCTGCAACAAAGTCTCTCTCGTGGAGGGCCGATGAAAACCATGCAGGAGTTTTAGAAGGAGACGATATATGGGAGGATCTCAAGGCATCCCAAGTTGGCGGTGCCGAATCAGACGAAGTCGACAGAATGGACATGCTTATGTTCAACGGGGTAGACGCAGACGACGACTTAAACGACTTCGAAGATCTCTTACGCGACACTGGAGACGACGAGATGCTCATACTTGACGAGACCGAGCGAGAACGTATACAAACGGAGCTCGACACAGATGAAATGCTTTTTGGGCGTGTTTGGGACACTGATCAAAGATATCAGAACGGTACCGACTACGATGATATGTTATTGTTAGATGATCCGATTAGCGATGAAACTATGCTTGTTTGAATGGAGGAAGTCTGTCCTGACGAGTGAATTGCAGCCAAATTTCGGGGTTCACAGACGCTCACGCGTAAAGGTCTGGTGGTCACCGGCCATAGACCGTCGGACGTTGGCGTTCGAATACTTCAGAGCATGCCGGTTGATTTCTCTTTGGAATGAGAGGGTACTTTCTATCTTTCTTTTCTATTCGGCAAGCATTTCTAAGCAATTTTTGGTGAGCTTACGTTTTTAGGAAACATTTGTCTACTCTTCTACGGTATTGCTGTTCTAATCACCTTGGCGGAAGCATACAAGCATAGACATGCATGGATGTTTTTCAAGAGTAAGCTGACTCCTTATCACGCGATTCTTCCTTCATTGTCCTTCTGTCGCCGCTTTCCAAAGGTGGCGCGCTCTAAGCTTCTTAAATTCTTACAAGCCGATGCAACGCAACCTGGGTTACAACCACAACCTTGGAACGGAAGAGTCAAACTCTACATCACGTGTGAATCGGAGATACCAGTTGACCGCATTCGATTATTCCCAGCCCCGCAAACTTCCCGGCCCTGTTGACAACCTATCACTTCATGACATCGCTCTCCCGCCCTTCATCCACCTCGGCCAACGAGCCGTACAACCGGTGGGTGGCCGATGCCGGGACGCGGGGTCAGATTTTCCAAGCTACTCTTGATGGTGTGTACTCGAGTAGTGTATGGTGTATTGTCGATGATGATATCATTGGCCTTGAAGAGCCATGAAATTTGGAATCTTACTTCTTGAGGTTTGAACTGCGCCAAATAGTGATTTGATTTGCTAACAATGCGACTAGTCTCGTGGTCGAGTACAGAGTTGTCTCCGGTATTTGAGATTTTCATTTTCTCGCTTACAAAGCATCAGCATCACTTTCATATAGTATATAATGTTTCTACAATGTTAGAACCCATAGATACGGCTACATATTCTTCTTGGCGCTCCCTTACGCCTCCTCGTTCTTCATCATGTCATCTCGTTTAACACGCATTCTCTCTCGCCCTGTCGCTAAACCTTACCGAACTTCTCATCTATCCTCAGAAAACAAACCATATCTCAACCAAAATGGTCACCTGGATTTCTCTCCTTCAGATATCGAAAATCCCAAGAACTGGAGCCCACTCCGACGTTGGTACATCACATTTGTAACCGTTCTCTTGGTTGTCAACGCCACCCTCGCCTCCTCCTCTCCCTCCGGATCTCTCCAGGGCATCTCATCACAATTCAACGTATCAACCACTGTAGGCGGCTTAGTGGTCACGCTTTTCCTGTTAGGTTACTGCTTCGGACCTCTTTTCTGGGCTCCCCTTTCAGAGTTCTACGGACGTCGATGGATCTTCTATGGGAGTTTCGTGGGCTATATTGCATTCAACTTCCTCTGTGCATTTGCGCCGAACTTCGCAAGTCTACTAGTCGGAAGATTTCTTACAGGAACTTGTGCTAGTGCGCCATTGAGTAATGGCCCAGGTTTACTCGCCGATATATGGGGGCCAATCGAGAGGGGGAACGCCATAGCATTATTCGCCGTCATGACATTCGTCGGCCCCGCATTAGGACCTGTTATTTCAGGCTTCCTCGAGTTGAAAGAAGACTGGCGGTGGAACTTCTATGTACTGTTGTGGTTCGGAGCTTTCACTGCTATTCTTATGTTCACGATTCCGGAGACTTTGGCGCCTGTTATCCTGGTTACCAAGGCGAAACGGCTACGCGCGCTGAGGATCGCGGGATATGAAGATATCAAGGCACCCGTGGAGACGGAAGATCGCTCTCTCGCAGGAATATTCCATGTCGCGCTTACGAGGCCGTGGAAGATTCTGTTTGATCCGATTAGTTTCATGGTCGCGCTCTATCTCAGTATGGTGTATATGTTGCTCTACATGTTGTTCACCATCTACCCGATTGTCTTCCAACAGAAACGAGGATGGAATAGCGGGGTTGGTGAGCTCCCATTGATTGGGACTATCGTGGGTGCTGTTCTTGGAGGGGCAATTATATACCTCAATTCCCGACGAGATGCGAAGAAGAAGGAGGCGGGTCATCGAGGGAGGGCTGAGGATCGTTTGCCGATTGCTATGCTTGGGGGTATCTTGTTTCCGGTTTCCATGTTTTGGTTTGCGTGGACTGCGGAGTTCAATTCGATTCATTGGATAGTGCCAACTATTGCAGGAGTGTTCCTCGCGACGTCAATTTTGTTGATCTTCGTGGCGTATCTGAATTATTTGACGGATACGTATCTTATGTTTGCGGCGAGTGCTGTGGCGGCGAATACAATTGCAAGGAGTGCATGTGGTGCGGCGGCACCTTTGTTTACGCAGTATATGTTTGATGCTTTGGGAGTTGGAGGAGGTGGGAGCTTGATTGGAGGTGTGGCGGTCCTTTTGGCGCCGATTCCGTTTGTGTTTTACAAGTATGGTGAGCCGATCAGAATTAGATCTAAGTTTGCTCCGACGGATGAAAATAATGAAGAGAGACGTGGAGATGGGGAGGGGGAGCCGGGGAGTGCAGAGGGGAGTGAGACGGAGCGTGGAAGTGCCAGTGAAGGAAACACTTATCCAAATGAGGGCGTAGGGTTCGATCGTGTTGCGAGACCTAACGACGAGAGGGGGAATGATGTTGGGCAGCTAGACGGGATGGATGCATTGAGGTCGGATCCGGACAGAGATATCGAAAAGGGTGGATCTTGAGATGGCAACTACTCATGATACAAAACTACCATTCGTCTATTATGTCTGGAGTAAGTGACTGGATATCTGCACCAGCCCGACTCCAAGAAAAAGAATCGACATTTAGAGGAAGAATCGAAAGATTTGACGCCTTGACGCTGTGTATAGACATACTAGTATTGTATAGTACTGTGGAAGTGGAATTATCGTCGTAAAATCAAATCACAACCGTCTTTTCTGTGCCGTCGGCAGGTAAAAGGGACATTTTGAACTAAATGCACCTACGAGTCGTGTCACCACCGGAGAAATAATTACGTCGATGGTTGAAGTCGTGGAAGATGTGGAAGATGATAACTCGTTTCGTCGTGTTAATAAATCAATAATATATCGAGAATGCATCTCCTCTATGTTGACGACATCGAGCAGATGCTGCCCAGCATATTTCTCAGCTGCTTCCATAAATAATCATGTGTCGTAAAATTGCCGGTCCCTTGCAGCAGCAGTGCAGCCCTCTTCTCCTGGATATCGTCAGTCAGCCCCCATTTTAGTTTCGCGCTTCAACGTTCGCCGCGTGCCTGATTTGCCTGATCCGGCACAGCGACACCCAATTGACCTGCGACTCCGTACACATCCACCCACCCAACCACAACCACAACCGCAACTGCAACTGCAACTGCAACCCGCAACCCGCATCACCTCGAGTACTATCGACGTCGACATGCACATCATCAATCCTCATTGCCACATGTGAACGGCCATGTTGCGATACTGGTATTGTACACACTCCACCGCGACAGCCATGCACCAAGCTTCCGTCTACGGCCACGACCACCACAACGACAACGACAACGACAACCACTCCTTGCAGACCCATCCATGATCCATGAGCCACGATCTGACGAACCAGGAAGCGCCATCGAACATTGACAGCGGCTTTCGCGGAGCGACATTCGAAACATTCGCTGCTCCAACTCGAAAGCACAACTCCAAACAAAATCATTAAGGGTCCTGCGGAGACGGAACTATGATGGAGAGACCATCCGGACCGCCGTTGGGAGCAGCAACTCAGTCGACCGGCCGCCCTCTGCCCGAAAATGGCCTGCAACGGCCTCCTCCTGTGAATACGGCCAGAAGACTCCCGAATACAACCATTAGACATGAACCTTCGAATTCTGCGTTGTCCGCGCAGTCTGCGCCGGTCTCCATTTCTGCGAGCGAGGTGGTGACGCTCGCGAGAGAGGCCATGAGAAATGCCATCGAGGAGAACCAGACCCAGGCTGCGGAGGCTAGTCGTGTTAGTAATGAATTGAAACCAGGCGTGACGATCGATTTGAGCCATAAGCAAATACAAAAGTTCCCGGATGAGGTAGTAGATATTATAAAAAACGAACTCGAGAGGCAGGTCTCACTACCCCTCGCGGTGGCAGCATGCAGCTAACAGCTTTGGGTTACGCAGGCTGGCGTTGTCTCACAATCAGATCTCCACATTCCCCTCGAGGTTCTCAGAATGTATCTCGTTGCGATACTTGAATGTTCGCAACAATGTCATCCGTGAATTTCCTCAATCCGTTTGTGCCCCCAAGGGAGACAATACGAGGCGCCAATGCTAACAAGTTTCGGCAGATCTGCCAACTAACATCCCTCGAGATTTTAGATCTCGGTCGGAACAAGCTAAAGGTTCTACCTCCGGAGCTTGTCAAGCTGACCTCTTTGAAAGTTCTTTCTGTCCAGAAGAACCGAATTGAGGCTCTTCCTCTTTGTCTTGCGGATATGACTTCTTTGCAGGTCCTCAAGTTGGACGGCAACCCAATTCGATTTCCCCCGAAAGAAGTACTTCAACCACAGACCACGACCCCTCCGAGCGGCCGAGAGAACGAGGTAGAGAACTTCACGATTACTTCCCAGATCAAAAACTTCCTAAAAACGAAGGCGATAACCGATCGGTCGGAGACGGAGTCGGGCGGCGAGGAGTCAAGTGAAGGGACAGAGACGCCTCGGCCTATGAGGCGCGTCATGAGCGGTCGATTTCCAATCAGGGTCAATGGCACAGATGTGCCTGACCTACGCTCGCCAGCATTGCCACGAGCTCCTCCTATACCACCTCGCTCCCATATCCGTGGACTTTCGCAGCAGAATCCTGGCCTTCGCAGACCAGATGTTATGCCTCTGACAATTGGAAGCGCAAATGAGCGATTACGGAGTAACAGCGAAGGACTTTTGCCGCCCGCTCGACCTTCAGACCGATCGAGGAGAATGGGAATTGTCTCGAAGAAAGCTTCTGAATTGGGTACGGTTGATGAATCCAAATCAAATCGCTACAGTCATTACAGAGGGCTCAGTCACGGATCCGCAATGCAAGCTGGGAGCAACGGTGCGAATGGCAATATAAATAGTCGCAGTCCCCATAGCCCGGCAGATTCTGGGCAGAGAGCAACGTATGTACGACGACTGTCTTCTCTCCCAGAGCGCAAACGAGAATCTTCATCACCAGATCCTGTTATTGAAGGGGCGAAAGGGATTCTGTACGCGCTCTTTCAGGTCCATCCTTTGATTCAAAACCTCTTAGGCCTTGCTCGGGATGGGACGAATAAGCGAACAAGTCTGGAAAGAGTGTTCTACAATGCAACCACTCACGTCGAGGAGCTTGATCGACATATTCAGAATTACATTACCTACTCGGAAGAAGATGAGGAGGCGTCACCGCGTTCGAATGAGAACGTTCATCGCGCATGTCTCACTAGCGTTCAAGCATATATACAGGTCCTAGGCCTTCTTTCTTCGAATGTCGAGACTTTACTCGACAACAGCGATCCACGTTACATCCGAACACTTTTGCTCCTCATATATGGAAGTGCGGCAGAAGTTCGCAATGCCGGAGCTGACCTCTTCAGACATGGTCAGACTCACAAACCTAGGATTTCAGAGGAAGTTGAGGTGGCGGAAAGACTTCGAATCTCGTCAAGAGACAAATCTATCACCCCGACGCGAGATAGACCAGGGGTTACCTTCAGATCGAGAAGTGCTACAGCCATCAATACTGGAAATCTTCGAATAGCCACCAATGGGCATCCGTCGGCACTATTACAGAGCGCTGGTCGATCAGTGACCATGACCAGTGCAACACCTCGTTCGGGTGATTCCTTCGCGTCTGTTACTTCTGGTGATAACCGGATGAATCGAAACGAATTTAATGAGGAGGATCAATTCTTTGAGAGGATTTACCTGAAGTTGAAGGAATCCTCGGAAATGGCCATCAAGGCCTTACCACGAGTTAACAGTCATTTTTTCCAAGCTATGAAATATAGGAATCAACAGCCCGGATCGGATGACCCTCCACAATTTTGGAATGCTCTGATCCAGAAATGCACACTGGCACACCAGACTGCCGAGAATCTGAAGGCGCGACTATCCTCTATTAAACTCAAAGAACCAGGATTTAGGACCCAAGCTGCATTCTGGGAATTGTGCAGTGCTTTTGTCTATGTAAGTAATTTCACATCTCATCTAGGCTCAATTCCCTAACATTTGCTAGACTTATACAGATCTTGTCGTTCGGGTCAAGGAAGCAAAACAACTCACTAATCGTTTTCCAATGGAAGTGATTGTTATCCTGCGGCCACTTCAAAGACTCATCAAGGATACCAGTCAGTTAATTCAAAGTTCGCCCTGGTCGTACCTTGCTGGACCACAGAGCTCAAACGGCATGGCCAATGGCTCGTCTTATGGCACAAGATCGCCAGCATCGCAAATACCTCTCCCGATGACACCACAAAGCGCAGCACTGGGACCAGCCGTGCAGGCTACAGTACCTTCCACTCCACAGAGCGCTTATCCCATGTTTCGCGGAGATGTCTTTCAACGAGCAGATGCCTATCTTGCGATGAATGGTAGCTCAGTTACATCCTCACGGACAGGGACCATGACATCAACTATGGGTTCCACGAGTTCTCTAAATTCTACCGATGGTACGATGACACCCGTATCTCTGATGAGTCCCGGGAACTCTTTCAGTTCGATGGGCTCTCGATATAATGGCCACGACAAGCAGGTGATTAATGGCTTTTAATGACACGATCGATGCACTCGTACAACTTTTATTTTTTGCAAACTCTACGCCTTCTGCTTGAGCATATATGGCTATTACGGGCGTATTGATATGATGGTATTTGAAGCACGAGACGGGTAATGGCGTTTAGCGCTTCCAGCATTTGCGGGCGTTGGGATAATAACATTTTCTGTAAGAGAAGGGGCTGAAAAGCAGGAAGATAAAATAGGAGGTGCATCTCATGATAAGTTAATATTATATGGGCTCTTAAATTACCGACAAGTATCCCTTGCCACGCGTCATTTTTCTCTTGACTGAACAATGTTTGACATGAGGGCGAGATGTGACTGATGACGGTGCAGAGATGGGTAGACGGTCGCTCCTACCACGACGAAGAGTTACGTCAGAGAAAGTGATCTGCGAAAGCATCGACCGACTCACGCTTCTACGAAGTACAACTCACGATGCATTTCCTTCGTTACGCCCGACTTCCTTACTAACACATATCATCGTTATCCTACCAAAATGAAAGACGAGGAAACTTCAATTCGCATCGGTAAACTCCCCGGGAGACAGTCGATGGATTTGAAATTTGAGATGTATGATGGCATGTACTCCTTATTCGACTACTCAGCTGAAGATATATCGGCCTCCAGGTGCTCTTCCGATGACTGCGAGGGTATTGAAGTCTCAGATGACGAAAGTACCGAACCTCAATCTCGGAGCAGTTCCGTGGCTCTCCAACACGATGAACATCCACCAATTACCCTAGACGTCGACGTAAGGCAAGGTCATGAGGACTCCCCAGACAACCCTCTCGTCTTTGCCGCTGATTATCGCATCCTTCAGCCGGAGTTTTCTGAAATCCCAGATGTGCTGTTCGAAGACACCTTAAACATGGACACCTCGAGCTTTGATGAGCATCTTGAATGTGATGACTTATGCCCGGAAAAGCTCCACTCTGCCTTCGTTGCTTGTGGCCGCAAGCTTACGGAATTTCTGTCTATACTTGTTTCTGCTGTTAATTATGAGCCACAGTTCGATGTTCTGACTTTCTCTGTAAAGGATGAGAACGGAGGTCACAAAGAATGGCTTGCCCAACCCAATTGGCTATTCTTGTCGAAGAAATGGCAAAATGACGTTGGTGCATTTGCCCTACATATTCTGAGAAAAGTGACAATACCCAAGGATGATATCGAACTTCGAGTAGAAGATTTCAGCCGCACAAAGGCTATGTCTATCTACATGTGGTGGAGAGTATGTCTCATGTTCGAGCATCTTGAAGCCGTAACGTTTCCTGGGAACGGCATGAAGGGCATAAACAACATAAACGACATCAGAAGACACTTTCACAACACCATGAACCTATTTTCCGAACTTTGGCGCGGTTTGGAACTAGCGCTGCACGGAGATATGAATGATGCTGACGCGTGGAGGTGGTCAAGAGAGTTTCTAAGGAGGTGAATGACTGAGTATCCAAACAATATCTCATGTTGCTAACCAAAGTTGAAAGGCAAAATGATCGCTCAGAAGTGGGCTTCTCCCTCCATACCAAGCAGAAATCAGGAAACCTCAACTACTTAAAAGACGAAGACGCCTTCCACGTTTTCCCTGACATGTGCTACCTTCCACTCCTTGTTACTTCGGACGGTCTTTCAGTATCGCCCAGCTCATTATCTTGGACAGCTACCTTGAGGGCATCTATTATTCACACTTCGCTTGATTTTTTCTTCCAGGAGTATCCCACCGCGTATCAAGATTTTCAAGCCCTGACAAGAACATTCACTACAACGATACATTCCCACGATTCCTGTAAAACACGGCCCATGGCAGACAATTTACTAGAACGGTCATGCATAATAGCTCGCAACTTCAAAGCTTACCGCGATCATGTTAGTTTGAGCATTGATCGGAAGGGCACGGCAAATTCCAGTCAACAGTTGGCTCTGGTGTACAACAACTACATTCATGGTTACATTCCCATTGACGAACTACACCGACAGTTTGGGGACAATCTCCGTATTCAATCAACGCCTTTTCAGGACACCCTTATCAAATCTGACAGCACGGTACGCGACGACATACAATCACCCATGATGCAAGATCCAGTACAACGAGGCGAAGACCGCGAGGAGCCAGCCTCTCGTCAAAGCTTCGGAAACAATGAGCCAACCTCTCGTCAAATCCTGGAACCCGTGAGAAAATCCTCGCTTGTCAATGAGCCAGCTCCTGTATTCAGAATCATCCGGGAGGGGGCGCCGGGTACCTTTGCAACATTGAATGACGTGCGTTTACATCCCTTCGAATGGTGGACTCTTCCTAATGACGGCTACCTTCGAAACTGGTATTGCAGGGGTGGAAAGAAAGTCGCAGATCAGTATTTTCCACTTGTGAGGGCTGCCTTGGAGAGTCTTGATCCGCGTGTCATAGAGATACAAAGGCGGCAGAGATGGTCGAGGCATAGATGGAGTGAAAAGCAGTCAGTTCAGCAAGGGCTTGGTGAGGGGTCGGAGGGCACTGCGATTGATGAGAGGAACCAAGGACAACCGCACAAGAAGTCGTTGGGCTGTGGCGAGTTCGTGTGGATTAAGGAGGAGGATGTTGCTTCTTTGTGAGAGTGCGATGGATGTGGGTATATCGTGTGCTCTAGGATAGATACCGTTGTTTTGCCCAAGCGATATGATACCTACATCATAGCGAATCAAAATTTCCGACTATGAACCTGATGCTTTTGCAATCATGAGATTTCGGATAATGCGGAGACGTCAGCTCCGAAACGAATCTATTCAGTGTCAAAGTGATAATGTCTAACCCATAAAGATATTCCCTGCAATCATCCTCTATCTAGCACTGATGCCTGCTCCATAAACTCCTAAGAATAATCATCTGGGACCGTCCGTCCTCACCATCCGAATTGCTCTAAGAACAACTCCACGCTGGGTCCTTCGGCGCGGATGTTCTGTGCGGTGCTTTGTCTTGTCGTTTCCATTAAGCTCTCTGGCCCACAAGCAGCGATTGCAATTCTCTCTTTGCTCGTTGAGGCTTCAACAATTTTAGTGATCAATGCTGGGATATTCGGACGGCCGGAGTGGAAGGCGATCCCGTTTCTGGCTTTGGCTTCAGATATGACCTCGGGATGTTTCTCTGGATCTTGGATAATGCTGTCGATGGAAACTGATGAGATTGGAGCAGCTGGGATGGCTGGCTTCTCGATATCCGGGAGAGAAGAAGTGGAATCTGAAGTTGGTGTTACTAGGGGAGAGGCGGATGGGCGAGTGCAGTGAACGCAGAGGTTGACGTATGGACTGTCTGAGAGTTCACGAACTTCTTTCTTGAACCAGGTTGTCATTTCTAGAATCGATCAGAAATACACACATTTGACGGAATGAGGACTTCTTACCTTGATCTCGGACTACCCAGATGAAGTCGATACAAGTCGTACCAGATGCTCCTATCTTCTTGAGTAACTCCACCGCAACACCGAATGTATAACTGGCACCGCTTCCCCCGGCGATCAAGATGATTTTATCAAATGTTGTAAAGTTAGGCACCGCACCATAAGGACCATCAACGCTAGCCCTCAACACTTCCTGACCACCACCAAGTGCTTTGGTGTGAAGATCGCGAGTAAAGCCATCATACGCACTGACAACCACCTCCAGCGGATTCGTAGAGACAATCGTAAAAGGATGTGTTTCCGATGCTCTAATGCTAGGAATCCACAAGAAACAATGCTCACCAGCCTTAGCTCCCTTGGGAGTCTTGCTCAGCGTCACGCGTGTTCCACCATGAGGAAGAGCCGTAAGAGTTGCATTGTTGTTGAAAGAGTAGAGGATGATTTTGGCACCGCGAATCAGACGATCCGCAATCCAGATGCTGGCAGTGAAAACAACGACCCAGACGGTCTTCCGCTGGACTGTAGGACGATGCATGCCAACCGCCACGAGTATTAGCATGAATAACGTGATGTGAACCACGTAGAAGACTTCATATCTTACACCTCTGATCGACAGCGCGGTGACCAAGATGATAAGCATAGAAATCCCTGCGACGATGCCCATGACTTGGTCGAGTTCTGCAAGTTCATGAAGACTGTGAGTTTGGGCCCAGGCGATGGTGTAAACGACTCCATGGAGAGTTGCTAGAAATATTGTAGTGTAACCAGAAATACGATGAAGTATATTGAGGCGTTCATAAGTGTAAGCCGTAAGAAATGCCAGAGGAGTATTCTTAAGAGAGAGAAAGGTTACGAGGGCTAAATTTGAGACTGCGGTCCTAAGATCACGGTAAGCGACGAGTCGAAGTGAGGTTAATGAGAGGACAAACCAGCCGAGACGTTTGGAAAAGCCGATCAAATCAGTCCATTCGATGTGAATGAAAGTTATTGCCAGATTGGTCGCGAGATAGACAACGAACACAACGGCATGTCCGGTAGAGGTAAAGAGGGGTACTTTGTGGATAAAAATTGATTGAAGACGTCTGTTTCAAGATTAGAAAATGTCTATATCATAATAGGTGTAACATTCATTACCTTGTAACGCCAATAGCGAAATCCGGGAAGACGTTTCTGCCATGCTTGGTTCGAGAGCTTGTAGAAATGAACCGGCAAAAGTGAAAGAACATGAACACTACCATCAAGCCTACCATTCCAGCTGCGAAGAACTTTGGTGTATCCTCATTATGCTTTTGCCGTAATGCTTTGGCAAGTGCTGATTTGGCTTTCGACGCTGCACCTGCTTGAGCTGTTGCGTGTAGCATCGCGAATGAGGTAAATATTATGAATGAGAATACTTGAATTTGACAGTGGAATTATCGAGATCGTACAGATGAGACGTGGGAATGCAAATGACGCTGTTGAAATACTTTGTGGAATGGTAACCCCCCACCTGGGCACGAAGCGAAAGCCACCAGCTCCTACTTCGGAAGACTTAATCAGAGAGTGAGACTTCCCCTCCGGGCAAAATTGAAACATTCAGCGATTCCCATCGTCCTTGCCGTGTCGACGGCGCGACTAGTGCAGCATAGTTGAGATAGTTCTTCCAACTCATCGAACTTACATGGAAGAATGAGGCCGAAATATTGCCATCTACACTAGATCTACCGGAGCAAATAAGACTTCTTGCCAAGAAGTTGTAGAAGCTTATACCGACTCAAACCCTCCGAATGAAATGCCACTCGGCAGTATCGTGGGATGTTACTGTAGAAAACATGCAGGAGCCGCACATGAACAAGGGTTGAAAGATCAGATAAGATCATCAGAGTGGACCCTGGGCGGATCAGATTATGCAGTCTTATCACGATTGGATCTGATTCGACTATTGCAAGCCAGTGGATCTACCCTCGCAAACCTTCGCGTTGGGAATCTCGTGGTCTAGCCCGCTAGAAATTCAAACTTTGACGCCGAGACCGGTCATTTGAGAGCAGAAAAAAAAAACCAGAGTGTGAATCACGCAGGCTTAACGCAGTTCGGGTCATTCTTCCAATCAAATATGGCCAGTTTTTTCCTCGTTAGACTGAATGATCGGGGATCTGACTCGGGAAGGACGTGATAGTAGAGTGTTCAAAGTGGGAGGAGTCTCGCGAGGAGAGAGAGTAATGCAATTGCAGTTCAAGGCATGAAAATTGTACAGTTCAAAAGAATCAAAGACACTTGTCGACAATCAAGTAGAGTGAGCAAGCACGTGGAAAGAAACAGACCAACGGCCTTGGGAAACACAAACCAACCTTCAGAGTTGATATATCATACAGATCATTCTTACAGCCAGACCGATCGTCTATGCCCGAGCAGGAGCTAGGGTCAGACCCATAGAGTCGACGCTCGATCTTCAAGAGGAAGACGACGCTCCACAATCACACCACACACAGGTCCCCGAACTCCCTTCTACTAACAATACAGTCTGCCGTAAGGCAGACGGGTGTTATACACATTAGAACAAACCACCTGACGGTGTCTCTTTGGTTTCCTCATCCCCATCCTCTGCGATCTCGGCAGATGTAGCATGATACCTGCTTCTTCGGAGGAACGAGCTGCAGAGTACTCCGGCTGCGACGCTAACGTTCAAGCTGTCTACTTTCGATCTTCGAGGGCTGCCTGGTATATAGACTTCCCTATCGGCTTTTCGTCTCAGATTCATTCTTAGACCCTCGCCTTCACCGCCGAGCATAAGGACACAAGGAGCTTGTGCAAGAGGGTCTCCAAGATTATCAGTGGAAACAGACTTTCGAGATGGAGAGCCATTTCTTCCTGTAGATGGTGCCACAGCGGCAAAGATCATCCAACCTGTTTCGCGAGACTGCTGAATGAATTCCTCCGGCTTGCTGACCGAAAATAGCGTGATATTCTCAGAAGCTCCGGCAGACGCTTTGAGTACCACAGGGGTAAATGATGCGCTGTTCCGCGTCGATATGGCGACTGCACTAACCCCGAGAAACGATGCCGTCCGAATGATACCTCCGAGATTACCAGGGTCTTTGATGCTGTCCAATAAAAGAACCATCGGCTGCGAGTTAGATCGCACATTCGGTAGTTTGACGAAATCGGAAGTTCCGTTGATAATTGCATCTTCTTTCGATTGATAATCAACGGTAACATTGAATCCACGGACGCCGTCCTCGTCTGAAATCGTCCCAAGTTTGGTAATTGGCAATCGAGGTAATGGAGAGGTTTCGAGGATATAACCATTGTGCGGTCTTCCTCCACTCATCTTGTCCATGAGACGTAAGCCATCGCCAGCCATTCGAACTACCTTGACACCATTCCTCCTTGCCAATTTTGCTATATCTACGTCTCGCTCTGAGGTAGCAGCCTCTCGGTTCTCCCCGGTATAGACGTAAAGTTTGTAGACATGTCTTCTTGGAGCTCTGTCAGAGGTTAAAGCAGCTTCCACGACAGAGGTGCCGTATAGGAACTCCGATGCAGGGGTTGTATAAGGTATGGAAAGAGGAAATCGGTTGTCAATTGGTGACTTCGTGATTCGGAGAGGGCCGTTTGAAGATTCTTTATCCGGAGTACCTCCATGACTTCTCCCACCAAACGCAGGCAAGTCTTTCGATGAGCTCGAAATTCGCTCTCCGTCAGCGTGTGACCGGGAGGGACCTCGATCCGAGAAATCTTTGCCAAATCTTGACCGCCGCTGCTCTTGATGATGAGAAGCATCTTCCGAAGCCATCTGGTTCCTGAGCTTCTCCACCGGCCGTTGACCCCATTCTCTTTTTTGGTATGAGGGCGCATCCGCATATGTCGATGAGTCTCTGTCTGTTCTATCACTTCGAAATTGATGGGATGGTTTATGTTGGCCCCGACCCCAGCCTAAGTCCTTTCTAGAGTTTGCTATGTTATCATCAAAGGGTGATTCAAACCCTCTTCGACCCTCGGATCCCAAACTCGAAGTTCTTGACGGTCCTGCAGGGTTTGGTTTCTTTCTCGCCAGTTCCCGATCGGTTTTGACCGGCTTGTCTCCTTTATATATCCTCATCTCCCGCCTCGAACTAGATCCGACATCTTCGCGACTCGAGGTCTTGATTCGATCTTTTCCAAATGCTTCATCTCGCCGCTCGCGACGGTTTGGCTTGGCCGGCTCACGTTTTGTAGATGGATCTTGGCGACTCGAGCCATGATTCGACTCCCCCCTATATGCATCGTCTCGCCGCTCGCGGCGGTTTCCCCTAGATAGCTCACGATATGTAGATGGCGTGAATCCACGCTCCTTCAGCCTTGGATCATTAGGATTGTTCGCGCTACCACTGCTGGTCCTGAGGGCAAGTCCCTTTGATTTTCGAATGCCACGAGCGATTGCGGTGTTGATCGAGGGTCCAGATTTTCTAGCGTGGTACAAGCGTGATGTCGGAAACCTAGTTCTTGGTTGCCAAATATGCGCTGTTCGGAAAAGACTGTTCATTGCATTCAATCGAAGTGATGATGTACAAAAAAAGGCATCTTGTCTCGAGGCTGTCAAGTAAAAAAGTTATCTGAGCTCGGTCCAGGTCGCGGAAGACTGTGTACTATACAAGGGTCGAACTAGATCATCGGAACAATTGATAGTTTATAGGTTTGCTGGTGTGTGCTAATTTGGACACGAGAATAGTACAACAATGAGAACTACAAAGGCATATGTATTCAATGACCTTTCACTTTTGGTGTGAATAACCTAATGAAGGTGTACAAGTCATATGTTCCGTGAACGCAGGTAGTGAGTGGGTCACCGGAATAACGATAGTACGACCGCTTATCAGCTGACGATAACGTTAGAACTGTCGCGAAGAATCGCGTTAACGTTGGACCTGGTGAATAACCTCATTTTGCGACAATCATACCCCTCCGCTCGGCAAGGCCTCCTCCAAGAGCAGGACACTTTTGGCTGCTACCGTGACACACCTATTCGGCCACTTGTTCTTCATTTTGGGCATCATCTAATGTGAATAGTTGCGTGGGTACTTAGGGGTGGAGCTTGTTAGCCAAGGGATTTTTTTGTTCATTTACAGAGGGAAAGATCATTGTAATAATATATTATACATAAGAGTCTGTTGTCCAACAATCCAGGGGAATACAGAAAGGTTGCTAAGATTATTAGGCACCCAATTCTTCCACTTCTACTACCATTATTAGTAGAAGACGACGTCTGGTGGTTGTTACCCAACAATATGGCAACAGTAAATCAAATATCCGACTCGGACGGTTCCGATGATGACCAGGCTCGCACACCAGAGAGAATGAGCATGGAACGGGAGTCTTCGCAGCCTCGCTCGGTTTTGTCACACAGGTTTCGAGAGTCATCGCAGAAAGCGCAAGAAGAGCGAGAACGAAAATCTGGCTCAGCAGATAGTCAGATTAAAGTCATGCTGCCTCCACCCGCGAATCCTTGGCAATACAAACCATACCGTGGAGATACGACAGTTGACACGATAGAGGCAGAAGTCGAAGGGCCTACAGGGCAGATGGAATATAAAATTGTGTATGAAGATGGGAAAAGTGCTACTGTGAGTGTACAATCAATTGCTTGTAATCATTGTGGCTCTCTGTCGTTACACTCCAAGTTTCAACAAGCCTTATTGAAGAGCTTGAGCGCACGTCGATTCTTGGTCCTTTCTTCGTCACCAAACAAACTGCAGGTCGGTGTCGTTGGATGCTATTGGTGGTGGCTGTCTTGTTTCTCCCATCTTGAGCCTCACCTCTGCATAGCTTTCGCCTTGCCAATCCATGTTATTACCGTTCTTGTGACGCGCGGATCTGCTCTATTAGTGGCCCACGCCTACTATTTCTCGCTTATGCACTCCATCTGGGCTAGTGGCCTTTATAGATGTTTTTAGTCCTTCACATCTTCCACATCTCCCGCTTGATCGCTCCTTCCCAAATTTTACAATTTCACAACAATTTTGAGATCCTGGGTCATCAGGTACGTCTCCTACCTTGACTCGCGATCTTGCCCGCGAGCTCAATCGGCTATTGTATATTTACGTTCCAACCATGCTCCTGTGGTGGCCCTCAGCTTCAATTTCCTACTAGCGTGCCTTCAGCATATTATCCAGATCTATGCCGCTGACCATTTCTTCTCGGACAGGTCTCTGGCAACAAATTACTCAGACTTCGAAACGGCAAAAACGCCCTCGACTTTTTCACCAACGCCAAGCAAGAAATAGAATCTGGATCTTCCAGTGCAGACTCCCAAGAAGGAGGTGCTGTAGTTGAAATGTCTGCAAACGCCGGGAAACGCATTCGAAAGAAGCCTCAGAATGACGGATTTGTGAATATTACAGAAGCAACCATCGACTCCGACGAGGAAGAAGGACTTCAAGATGGAACATCCCTCAAAAAGCGTCGCCTTCAGAACGGCCGTGTCAATCTTCTGACCAACAACAGTAGCACGCGACAGAGCAGTCGGATCAACAGCTCTCGCGGTAGCCGCCAATCCTCTCGAGCGATACAGGATGACCAGAGCTCTGGGTCGGAAGATGAACCTCCAAAGCCACGAAGAGGAGCTCAGCCATCTCGAAATGCAGTCTCAAAATCTCGCTCGGCTGCGCGCAATACTCGGTCTGCTGGTACCAAATCTGCTAAAAACACCGCCAATTCTAGTATAGTCATGGATGATGATGAAGAAGACGTCTCACAGCATATTGAAGAGGCAAGCGACGGATCAGATATTGTCTACGATACGCGAAAACTACGGAGAGTCAAACCCAAACCGCCGGTAGCTATCAAACCCCGTCCAGAAGTCAAGAAGAATGGACGCCGTCGTGCTCAAGAGAGCTCATCGTCCTCCGAACCTGAACAACCTACTCGCCGATCTGGTCGTGAGAGAATCTCCAAAAATATGAGAGAGCAGGATATGGACGAGGAAATCTACGCTGACGACGTTGCCACGAGTAATACTCCCAAAGTTATCAGCATTCGAGAGATTTACCAGCCCATCGAGGGTCGATCACAATTCGTCACACTTCACAGCAATGAGTGTGACGTGTGTAATATCGTAGGAAATTCGTCCAGCAAAGGCAAGTTGATTTACTGCCAGGGCTGCTCCGTTTCTATACATAAGGTCTGCCTAGGATACCGAAGTGTTAGGGAACACATGGTTACGAAGATCGGCCACGAAAACTTCGTCTTGCAATGTCGTCGTTGCATTGGGATATACGTCAAGAAAGACCCATCTGCGCCACGCTTAGATGTTTGTCAGGAGTGCAACAAGCCAGGTGCTAGCTGCGCTGCATTTTCAACTCGAAAGACATCCAAGGCGGAAGAGAAACTGAGGGAAGAAAACGGTGGAGATGACCCTATTACAGAGGTTTCACCAGATCTTGTCAACAATCCCGAAAACCTTCTTTTCCGCTGTACCCGATGTCAACGTGGGTGCCACTTTGAACATCTTCCTAGCCCGAAAAACAAGACCGCAGAAGACAGCTCTGCATTACGCGACTTACGCCGAAAGGAATACGGAACTTACTTTCAATGTCACGACTGTCTCGAATACCCCGAGAAGCCTTCAGGACTGGTAGCATGGCGACCTCTCGACAGCGATAATTACTCTCCGGATGAGACGTATTTTGACTTCGGCGAAGATCAAAAAGAATACCTTGTCAGATGGACTGATCAGTCTTACTTCCAATGTGTCTGGATGCCTGGAAGTTGGGTCTGGGGTGTGACTGCAGTTGTGATGCGAAAGGCCTTTGTCAATCGCGACGATGGTATCAACCAATTACCTAAATGGTCGAAAGAGGAGGCAATTCCCGAAGAATATCTTCGTATGGAAATTGTCTTTGATGTCGAGTATGAGGATGATTTTGAACCGCAATCAGAAAAGGCCGACAAAGCACAGATTAGTATGGTAGATCGGGTCTTGTGCAAATTTCAAGGGCTGGGTTATGAGGAAGCAGTCTGGGAGACACCACCATCCCCAGAGGATGAAGATCGCTGGAGTTGTTTTGTCGCTTCGTACAACGAGTACGTGGTTGGGGTATACTTCAAGCAATCATCGCAGATCGACATGAAGAAACGGGTTGACGCTTTCCACACCTGGGACTTTTCAAAGAAGGTCGAAGTAAAGAAGCAGCCTTCCGCGCTTGTTGGGGGAGATCTGATGGCCTATCAGAAGGACGGTATGAATTGGATGCTCTACAACTACCACAAAAAGAAGAATGTCATCCTCGCAGACGAGATGGGCCTGGGCAAAACCATTCAGGTCATCGCACTGCTCGCTACCTTGATTTCGGAGAGACCTAAGGTATTCGAAGTCAGTCTATTCATTCGCAGGACTTTACTAACACAACCAGTGCTGGCCTTTCCTCGTTGTGACGCCGAATTCAACTTGCCCTAATTGGCGCAGGGAAATCAAGAAATGGGCACCAAACCTTCGCGTTGTCACTTATTATGGCGGCGCCAAAGCACGAGAAATGGCTATGAAGTACGAACTCTATCCGAATGGAGGCTCAGATTTAAGCGCTCATGTTGTGGTTACCTCGTACGAAGCGCCTGTCAACGCTGATTCTAGGGCCTTCTTCCGCAAAGTCAAATGGGCTGGTATGATTGTGGACGAGGGTCAACGATTGAAGAACGATGACAATCTTTTGTACAGTGCTTTGAAAGCTCTCAGAACACCATTCCAGTGTCTTTTGACAGGTACGTTCTGTTTAATATGATGACTTGCTTCCGAAAGCTCTCGCTGACAGCATTTCAAGGAACCCCGCTACAGAACAACAAACGTGAACTATTCAACCTATTAGGCTTCTTGGACCCGTCTCTCAACGCTGCGAAGCTGGATGAGAAATACGAAGAGTTGACGAAAGACAATCTACCTGAGCTGCAAGATCTCATTCGGCCGTTCTTCCTGAGGTACATGTACTCCGCACCATTATGAGGTCTGAGTCTAACATATTTACAGGCGAACGAAACTGCTAGTCCTCAAAGACCTACCTTCTTTAGCTCAAGTCATTCTACCAGTATCTATGAGCATTGTACAGAAAAAGCTCTACAAATCTATTCTTGCGAAGAATCCCCAACTCATCAAATCCATTTTCGGAGCTCGCAAAACAGATCTTCGACCTTCAGAGCGAGGTAATCTGAACAATATCTTGATGCAACTTCGCAAATGTCTTTGCCATCCTTTCAATTATAGCTCCGCCATCGAAGAGACATCGGTTAGCGAAGAGGCTATGCATCGAAATTTGATTGACGCCTCATCGAAATTCCAGCTTCTAGAGATCATGCTACCAAAGCTACGGGACAGAGGGCATCGTGTTCTGCTGTTCAGTCAGTTCTTGAATCAACTTGATCTGATAGAGGATTTTCTCAAAGGCCTCGGGTTTTCTTTCCGCCGTCTCGATGGGAAGATAAGCGCTCAGGAGAAGCAGAAACGAATCGACGAGTTTAATGCGCCAGGTTCTGAGGTCTTTGCATTCCTGCTTTCAACTCGGTCAGGAGGAGTGGGTATTAATTTGGCAACGGCTGACACTGTTATCATCATGGTATGTGATATCCCGATAAGTCGAAACGTAGCTAACAACGCAATAGGATCCTGACTTCAACGTAAAGTATCCCTCATCCATCGAACTCTCCTTACTGATACACAATCTAGCCGCAACAAGATATTCAAGCCATCTCACGTGCTCATCGTATCGGCCAAAAGAACAAAGTCCTGGTCTTCCAACTAATGACAAAGGACAGTGCCGAGGAAAAGATCATCCAAATTGGGCGAAAGAAAATAGCTCTTGGAGCTCTTATCGAGACCGCTGGCGACGACGATGATGCTGGTGTCGATCTAGAGTCTATCTTGAAACACGGTACCAAGGCTCTATTCGAGGACAATGATGAGAACGATATTCGTTACGATTCTGCTTCAGTCGACAAGCTTCTAGACCGGACACAGGTCGAAAGCACTCACACTGACGAGGAGCAATCTGCACAGTCACAATTCTCCATGGCACGCGTTTGGGCACACGGCAAAGGCGCCCTTGAGGATGACGTTGGAGAAGTAGATGACGAGGCCGACGCTCCAAATCTATCCGTGTGGGATGAGATCTTGAAGACGCGTGAAGCAGAGGCTGCTCGTGAAGCTGCAAAGAATATGCAAGATTTTGGACGTGGGAAACGAGCTCGACATGTGAGCGAGCCGATTTCTTTTTCATGACTTGTCTGCTAACAGCGGCCTAGAATGTGAATTACGACAAGTCGAATATGGACCTGGACGACGATGTTCAATCATCGAATACTTTGAGACGTCGCTCTGGCTCGGTCAGTGATCAGGAATTTGCGGCTGCAGCGATCGAGTCGGAGGTCGATGAGGATTCCGAACATCACTCTATTGACCCTCGGGAGTTGGAGTCAGGCAACCACTCATCAGGTAAGAGTCAACGCGTTCCGAAGAAACCTTCAACTTCTACTTCTATCTTGTCTACCCCCAAGTCTATGGGAAAGTCGATTGTGCGACAGCAAGGCTGTCATCGAAAGGCATCAACACTCCCAAGGAGGCATCGAATGTCGAAACAGTCGGCGGCTCTCATCAATACGACAGGTGTAGTTGATCTGTCCAACAAGGACGCTGGTCTGTTGAGGAGACAAAATCTTGAGAAGCGTCGTCAACGCCGGCAGCGAAAGCTACAAAAGACTATACTACTGGCTTCGATGTCCGAGGAGCAAAAGTCATGCTCAGAAAATGAAGATGTATCGAAGACGTCCGCACTACCAATGTACGACGACAGCTTTGAGCAGATCCCTGAATGGGAATTTCAAGCTTCAAGGACAGCAAGAAAGTCGAAAGTGGCATTTTATTGGGAGTTGCCAGATTCGCAAGGTCATGGCGACCCTGAAGTTGGCCATGGTCTTGCAAGTGCATCAACTCACATTAAGTCCTCTAAGCTACTTGCTACTGTCTATACAGATCAAGAGATATCGCCGCGCTTTCGCTTGTCATACCCTCCAGAATCTATTAATCCGTCTCAACGTATCGCTGACCTCAAGTCTCAGCCGTCCCAGCTCCAGGATCCAGCTCACAAGTTACTCGAATTGTCCCACCAACACAGTCGGCAACTGTCAACCCAGGAGGCAAAGTTCCTAAGACACGAAGACCCCGTACCCAAGTCCCTGTCGCAAATGCCGCCGGCGAATTCGACTACGGGTCAATGTACCGCAATGGACAAGGCAATAACTTCACAAACCAACAGCCCGGCCAGCACTTCAGTGTCCCGCCCAATTCATTCCAGCAACAGCAACAGCACCCGCAAAACCCTCTCGGCCAGTACCCAAACCCCTCACATTTCCAAGTGCAAGGACCGCATTTCCACCAGCCAATCCTCCCACCTCACCAATATCAAGGAGGATATATGCGACCACAATACCACCCTCCAGGAAACTTCGGCCCTTCCAGACCAGCATCAGCACAAGAGATTGCGGAACAGCAACGACTCGAAGTACATCGACGTTCCAGCACTCCAATCATCGACCGAACTCGACGAGCAGTCCAACGAGTCCTCCAAACGCAAGAAGGTCGAGATGAGTTTGAGCGTCTCTGGCTGTCCGAGCCATACCAGCATATTCTCATGAAGAATTCGGATGATTCGAGGAACAGAGCACTCACTCAAATCATTGCAGGCCAGCCGTATGAAGAAATCCATAGAAACATTCTTCGGGCCTATCGAGAAGCACAAAATCTAGATCAGTATGGTCCACCTCCTGGTGGAACTCTTATGCCATCCTCGAATGGTAACTTTCAGGTTGCGCCACCTGCTGCCGCGACTGCCGGACGCTGCCCTCTTTGCAAATTGAAGCATTCACCAGGCGAGAACTGTGGTACTCTCATGAAGGAAGGAGAGGTTCGTCGTTTGTTAGATAACTTGAAAAACAATCCGCCAGCAACACAATCTCCAGAGAAACTTAAGATTGTGAAAATCTATCTAAAGCAGAAGCTGAGAGCTATATCAGCTGCCAAGAAGGGTGCTCGAAGACCTTCTACGGATGTGGTTTGATAGCTCTCAATACATTTTTTTTTTTTCACTTTTTGGCTATGATTTGACAGAAATAGTGCCAGGTTAGATGATACCTAGGTTTCCAGAATTTCTGATCTGATCTGGTGTCTTGTCGAAGGATGGTTCGGCGTGGTTAAAAATGGAGGTGATGAAATGGAGCATTCTAGACTAGTAGGAAGTCCCCTCTAAATATCGCCTGGCTGAGATTTAGATCGTATGCAAGCTTGCGCCTCTTCGCTAGTCTTAGAGAGGGTGATGGGTTGTTACCAGCGCTAGATCATAGTGCGAATATGAAAGCTCAAAGGATGAGACCACAACAATACTTTGAGAATTGATCACTGATTACCAAGCAGCCTGACAACTCATCTTGAATCAGAGAGCGGCTGCTCACGAGACCACTTTACCTTTTCGGAGCGCATGCACCTTTTACCTCCAAATCAATTCGATCATAGATAGTACTTGGCTCGCAGCGTGCTCGGCCTAATATCGCATCTCCACCCGCATGCAAGGGGTTGTCTGTCTAACAACCCCACCATCTTCACGAAGGAAACAGTCTCCAGCTCATCGGTATTTTCTTTTTGATGTTTGTATACGGTAATTATTACGTCGGGAGTTCCACGACTGCAGGCGGTGGAGGGTTGGAGAGAGTTTAAGGTATATATCCCTTGCGTCGGGAATTCCTTTTCGGAGGGTCTAGTCTTTTGGATTTCTAGTGCTACTGCCCTTTCCCTCTGTACAGTACAGTACAGTACAGTACCTGCCTGACCTGCACTTACACCTGCCTACTTACCTTCTGCCACCCTTCCACATCCTCATACAACACCATAATGAAAATCTTCTTCCTGCCTCTCCTCCTCTCCCTCTTCCTCACCCACAGCAACTCTCTCCCTTCTCCCACACTCTCCCTCCCAACATCCAAAACTCCAACCTTCAAATACCCCACCTCAGGCCAAATCTACACACCAGGCGATCGCATCGAGGTCCTATGGGACATTCTCGCCCCAGAAGACGGCGTTATATTAGCACTTCTAAACTCCGAGTCGGGCGCTGAGGGGATGTGGAAGATATCCGGTACGTTGCTCGCCATGTCCTGCCAATCCAGACTATTTCACACGAATTCCTCATAGCTTGAAGGCCCCAGCTGATGATACGGCTAGGTTCGTATATGATCAAACGGAACATCTACATGTGGGATGTGAAAGAGGAGCAGCTAGGGACACGGGAGAAGGGGCGGTATAGATTGGTGATTTATGATGGGGAGGGTGGAGTTGTGGGTGCTAGTGGGTGGTTTGTGGTTGATGCGCGGAAGGAGGCGACGAGGGGGGTTTGGAGGCTGGAGAATTTGGTTGAAGGGGAGGTGGATGAGGGGTGGAATAGGAGGGGAAGGGTGGATTTGTGAGTGATTTGGGAAAATGGGAGTTTGGAAGTCTGGTGTGGATGGATTTGGACATGGCTCGACGACTCGGACACGACATCCTCCGCTTTGGAGGGAACGCGGTCACTTTGGCCTGGCCAGCAATCCGGCCTACCACGATACACACATCGCCAGAGACAACCTGTAGCAATCATTAGATGTGCTCATTCATCGTGTAAGATACTCCCCATGGTATCTACCAATCTCCACCGAAACCATATGCGTTGGCACAATCCCATCTACCCAAAAACGCCATCCCAAAAGCCAAGTATTCATAACTGCACATCGTTGTTGAGAAGTCGAACCTCTTCACCAGGCTTGAAAGCTGGCATACCAATATATGGACATCCATCACAACGGAACGCATCTCCTAGACTGCAGTTTCCACAAGAGCCAACCTTGCCTTGGACTGTGAAGTCGACTTCTGCGAGGTCATCTGCCTCTAGTTTGAGTGTCTTGAGTTTGTCGTCGGCGTCTGATCTCTTGGCTGCGTCTTCCTTGGCGATCCTCTCGGCCAGTCCACACGTACAGTCCTTGCACGCTCGACGACGCTTGCCGACTCTAGGAGCACATTCAGGAGCTAGAACGAATTAGCAAACATCTCATATCGACCAAACCGTGACTGAACGTACGAATATTCATAGGACGATTTATATCCTCCTCAGTAAGCAAGGCATCTTCGTCAATAAGTTCATCATCGTCGTCATCCTCGCCCGTGATCATCGGATCTCCAAAGTCATCACTGAAATCGACAAATCCCACACCCGCTAGTCTACTCTGTGTCTGTACAGCACCACCATTTGTTGGAACACTGACAGCCATTGGAGGTCCAGCATCTGACACAGCGACCTCTTTTGGCTTTCTCCGCAACTTCAATGGCATAGCCACGCTTGCATTATTGTCCGGCTTAACCATGCCACTCCCCTCTGCGACCAAACCAGCCAAGATGCCCTCCCGATATTCCTCTCCAGCCACGTCCTGACCAAAAGTGCCATCTTGAGCTTGCAATTGTCCACCAGCCTTCAAAGCCTGAACCATTCTTCCAAATACATCTCTTCCAAGCAATTGTGAGGATTCTTTTCGTGTGCCATCAGCGTCTGTAAGTACTAGGATGAGGTCGTAGGTGGAGTCTGGAAGAGTTACAAGTCCAGCAGACACACGATCGAGCATCTGCAGATCCGTCACGGATCGATCGTGTGTAGAAAGGACATTTATAAGGCGATCTTCGTGACTGGATATCGAAGGAGGAGCGAGTAAGAGAGTTCTGGCGTTGGATGTGGAAGTGGAAGTGGAAGTGGCAGTTGATTTTGTGGGTGTGAACGCGATCGGATTGAAATCGGAGTCGTTATCGATCATGAATGAGGGGGACATTTTGAGTGAGTCAACAGCGTCCACGAACGCTGCACTTTTTGGAACTTTGTTCTCTCAGCAATGTGGTGTATTGACAGCTTGTAGGAGGTAAAGTATAGAGAGGGTTTATAAAATAATCGCAGTACGTAGGTATCTATCTGCGCGGAGATGTGCAGTTGTAATGGTTTGAAAGAATTCCTCGGAAAAAAAGGCGGCTTAGAAATGCGTAGGGTACGTAGGCTACTTGGCAGGAGACGAGGGGCAATCAGAGTGGGCGGGCGGGTCTCGGCTCGGACAGGGTTCGGGCCAGCTGTACCGGTACCGACCCCAGGTTTCTACCTGAGGATGTACCTACGTAGTCCTTCGTATATTGATGCATCCGGAGAATCGTCATCAACAGCAAGGGACGACGAAACATTGAATCGTACGAGGCACCACGGCATTACTTCGTCAACAGCAGCCAAGCATACAAGCATGCAGCATACACCTTTGCCCCATTTGGTTCAATCAGGTACGTAAGTGAAGAAAACCAGACGATAGCTTGAGTGTACAGTACAGTCCGTACAGTACCTGACTCTGGAACATTGCGTGGTGGGGTGTGCGTGAGGTGACTGGCGCTGCGACAAGAGCGGCGAGGAGAGAGCTATTCAATTCGGGAATCACATCTAGAATGCGAATTAACGAATTGTCTCTTCACATCCGATCAATCGCACTCGATTCGATTACGACGAGAGTATCGTGCAAATCACGCCACTCCATCTGCTCTTCACATCAATTCCTATCCAGACCGATATATGGAGCTATGACCCTGCAACGCCGCTTCGAAGTGAACAATGAGCATCACGCGACTACCCACGCCAATCATTGCCTTCCCCAAGCTCCTCCCTGCAATGGGCTTTGAGTACTTCTACTGAGCTCAGCCATCTCTCTCTCCCTCCTCTCCATCCATCATTCATCAACAACATCTTCGGAGTTCTTTATCAGCTCTGAATTAGCCATACAATCCTCAATTCCACCTTCTACGACCTCCAAACATCCTCCATCAGTAAGTCCATCATCGATAGAGCTCGTCTGCGTTTGACCCCTCCTCACGTGATGCTTCGTAGCTATTGTGTCCGATTGAGCTTTGAACTTCATGCTAACTCATCTTCAATTGATAGTGGGCAAGACACACAAGATGAATGACCGCGACCATGCCGGTCTCGCCGATGGCACTGCTTCTCCAACCGAGCATCTCCCTAGATACTTTGCCAAGGCAGGTCATGTTGACGTCGATCCAAAGAAGACCAAGAAGAATGGAGCAGGAAAGGGCGGATGGTGAGTTGAAGCTCCCATGCACATACCCATGACCTCTCCGACCAATCTCTTCCGAGTACCCATCTGCATACAATCCGTGTAACATGCGAGCGTTTGCTGATCTTTACAAGGGGTGTCGATGGTGAAGAAGTCCAAGACGAAGGCTTCAATCTGAACAATGCTCGTCGTCGTTCCAACAGCAGCAGCTACACCGCCGGATTGAGAGACTTCAAGACCAAGTTCGAGACCATCGAGACCGAACCCGTCTTTGAAGAAGATATCCACGGCGCTACAGAAGAGGAGGCGGAACTTTCGGATGCTCGACGTGTCAACACCGAGAGCTCTGTTAGCAGCCTTGACGATGATGATAAGCCAAAGAGTGTTTAATATCCTGGCGTTGGACTGTTTCAATAAGTCATGGTGGTTATCGTATGGAATATTTGGAAGGTTTTATGTTGTGGTCTGCAGGTCGGATGGCAGATATCGCTTCATCAAACAAACATGGCGCATCATCGATGAACTGGCATAAGATAAGTCCAGATGTATTATCAAAGCTTTAGCTTCAGCTTCTCAAAGGCATAGAGGAATTGCCCAGTTAAAATTGGTTGCTGTTGATACTGCTTTGGTGATTGGGATGATGCAGTAGAACTAACATCTGCCATTCTCGTCGGTCAATCGCCTGGCATAGATCATTGTAACAATTACGATATTACCACAGTACAAACAATTCGTCGTTGGCTTGCATCACGGCCATCAACCTCAAAACACTCTCGGCCCCGAGCGAGGCCCACGATGCGGCAGTTCACCCACCCCGCAATCCCATCTGTCCCACCCTTGCACCACATCAACCTCACCTCATCTCAAATCCAATTCCTCATTCCATTGTATTCCATTCTCAATTCCTTCTCTATTTCGCTATCGTAAAATCCGAATTTCAATGCCATATTCCCTCCAAGGACGAAACGTCCTCGTCACTGGTGGTTCACGGTTCGTCTCCCTCCCCTCCCCCCACAGTCCAGCGCAGGGCACGGACGATCCCCCGCATTTCAGCGCCCAAACACCCGACCCAAGAAAGCCTAGTGGTCTTCTACGGTGCATCAGACTTTCACGCCACTAGAATATGAATATTTCCTCGCTTCATCACATCGCGCCGTTGTCTTCCTTTTCTCGCAGGGCGACGGGATTTCTTGAGATGTAGGAGCTAATGTCTTCGCCCATGAACATTTAGGGGTCTCGGCGAGTTCATCAGCCTCAAATTCGCAGAAGCAGGCGCCAATGTCGCGGTGAATTATTGTGCGAGTGAGGATCGGGCGAGGGGGGTCTTGGAACGGATTAAGAAGGTTGGAGGGGGTGGGAGGGGGATAGTTGTTGGTGGTGTGAGTTCTGACTCCCCTTCAAGAGACTATGCAGGCAGAGTGACTGATGAATGATGAAGGATATGGGAATCGAAGAAGATTGCAAACGAGTAGTCGGGGAAACGATTGAGAAGCTTGGAGGCTTGGATGTTATTATTGCGAATGCGGGATATACGCGTTTCACGAAGTTTGCGGATTTAGATGAGGCGGATGATGAGCTTGTAAGAGACATCCCATCTCTCCCGTCACCTCCTCTCTTTCATATCTATACCCAGCTAACATTTGCAGTGGAACAAATGCTACTCCGTCAACATCAAATCCCTCCACCACCTCCTGCGCGCCGCTTTGCCCACCTTCAACACCAACCCCGAAGGCGGCTGCTTCATCGTCACGTCCAGCATCGCAGCCGTGAAGATCGGCGGCAGCAGTCTGCCGTATAATATTACGAAAGCCGCGCAGCTGCAGTGGGTGAAGTGTATGGCGGGGACGCAGGGCCCGAAGGTTAGGGTGAATGCTGTACTGCCGGGGTGGTTGGCTACGGAGTGGGTGAGTTGCTGTTGCAGAGAGAGATGATGGGAGGGGGGAAAGATGCTGATGGGTGGTAGGGTGAGAAGTATAGTAAAGAGCAGGTTGAGGAGATGAATCAGATGGCTTGGTTGGGGAAACCGGTGAGTTTTGACTGCCTTGCTTGAGTTGAGGAGGAGGAAAGGCTGATGGGCACTGTGACAGACGGATTTAGATGATTGTGCGCAGATATATGTTGATATTGCGAGGAATTCTTCGATGACGGGGCAGAAGATTGCAGTTGGTGAGTTGGATGATGGGTTGTGGTGTGGCTTTGACTGATGGTTTGTAGATTCAGGATTGGGACATGCGTGAGGACGTCGCCGGCTTAAGAAATTACGGACAGGCTTCTGTAAAGTCGTTGGATATCGTGAATTGGAGATGGAGATGGAGAGTATAGATGGTCGAGTACTTGGCTGAGCGAGGCATCTCCGAGTCAAGATATCCACAACACTGCCTAGCAAGATTCATGACAGGGTCAGGAGGCGACGAAGCAGGTAGGTCTGAATATGCAACCGTGACGTGACATATTGAACCCTTCCCTGACGAATGTCTGCTTGGAGGGTATGCTGGAGAGATGTTGACGACGTAAGAGAGACATACAGAAGCTGCGTGTCTGATGGTGTATCCACCTGAAGCCACAAACGGTACTTTGAGAGATTGATACGGGAATTAATAATAGTTTGATTAAAACGAATATCCGATAACCCAGAAGCATTCTTTCCAGAGCGAGGGACGAAAGGGAAGGAAATATCAAAGCCCTCACTCAGAACATCACTCCATCGTGATTCCCTCCAAACTCCGTCATACAGCCGCCCAACAATAACAAACATAATTTCCGCTAGTCATAACGACTGATCAGCACCAGCTGGGTAGACAGCCGCTCGCTTCGAATAGTAAAACAAAGTATACAATCAAACAGCCATCTTCGGCCCTTTCTTCGCAACACCAACTATATCATCAAGCACCGCATTCCACAACTCCTTCAACGCACCCGGTTCCTCAGAATCCGAGCTCACGGCCTTCGTCACCGGCTCTGAAAAGGCAGAAGTAAGCTGCCCAATATCAACATCCAACCCATCATTCCCCACCACCTCACTCATCGCAACCGGCGTAACCGTATCCGGATGCGCAGCCACGATACTGATTTCCGACTTGGGCATCACGCCGTCGAGGGCCTCAGCAGTATGGCCTGACTCAGCGGAGCGGTCGGGATTGTAGTTGTCTGGGAGCAGAGGCACGCGAAGTCTGTCGAATGGGTTGATAGGTGCCGGGCCTGGTGCGATGGGGAAGATGAATGATTCGATGGTGCTAGTGTCTCCGCGAAGTTGTTTTGGTGCGGAGGATTTGAAGCCTTGCATCATTGGTTTGGGTTTGTAGATTCGGCTGTGGGGAGTGCTTGGTCGGTGGCCGGCGCCGACGGTGTGGTAGCTTTGTGTGGTGGGTTTGTCTGATGTGACATGATCGAGCTGCGGTGGTGTTAGTAAGGAAGAGTGTATATATATATATATCCGGAATTGATTGATTTACCTCGCGGTGGGGTGTGGAGGTGCGTTTACTGGTGTGGTCTGAAGTGGAGCGGGGGAGGTATGCATTTCGGCATTGGGAGGTGAGAAGGCCGGAGGGACGACTTGCGGTTGCGGTTGAGCTGATTCCTCGGAGACCGTGGGTGAGTTTTTGCACTGGTGGTGTGACTCTGGACATGATGATGAAGATGAGAGAGGTGTGATAGTGGATGAAATTAATGTGATTTTGATGGACAGAGGTTGAGTGAGATCTGGATGTGAAGGAGGGTACGTATGACAGAGAGGTCGGGAAACAAAGAATCGGACTGGGCTGGGGGAGACTGGATTTATATCAAGATGAAGTGGAGATGACAGGGCATGTGAGACGCATTCCCCGAATAGGATAACTTGATATCCGACTAAGCAATTGGTGACAAGAATACTGTAATACTGTACTGCGTCGTCGAGGTCCACGAATTTGTTGACTTGCTGAGCTTGGACCGGTCTCATATCAACCACTTCCCGGATACTCCAGAGCTGGGCTGAGCCCCGCTTTCCTCGCGTCGACAAGGTATCTGACCTATCAGATGGCATCGCATTGACCAATTAGCGGCCTCAGTGGCATTCAACAAATGCAACCACCACGACCTCAAGACCCTCTTCCAGCTGGGCGGTGTGACCTTGTCGTTGTACCGTGGAGCACCAAGGTCACTGTGACATGCCAACCTGCTTCAGGATGATATAAAGACGGGTATCTGGTACTTTGCACAGTGCGGATATCCAAGGCCAGAACTCAAGGCGGCCCAAACGGAGAGGCAAGATGGGATTACGAATTATCTTCGTCAACCACTTGAGAGCTGTACAGTACAGAACCTAGAAGATTTGTTTCCGTCGTCTTGCGGTTGTTTTGCTACGAAGTATTCCTGTATTGTCCCGAGACCCTGGGAATTTCCCCGTCCTGGCTTGGACGTGGCATCGCTCTTGGCTTACGGCCGACTGCCGTTACGGAGGTCCATCTACGATGCTTGGCAGGGACATGGTAAGACGGGTACCGTATGAAGGTGCAACGACGACGAGCCTGGCTCGAGAGTGATATCAAGCTATATGTAGAACAAGCTGTATATGTAGAAGAAAATTTGAAGAGAAGTTGAGCTCGATGCAGCCCTTCTTGACGGAGAAAATGATCATGGCTACGTCGAGTACCTTTCATAGCGGTGAGAGTCGATCCTGACCAGACATCGAACGGAATCGTCAGACTCATAGATATGAGAACGAGAAAAGTGGCACGCTTGTATGTCAAACTCAATTCATCTCCACCAAAATATTCCTTCTCTATCTATCACGACTCGAGGAATGTTGGCCTGAAAGGGTATCATCTATCCTCAACTTGAAATCACGCTCCCACACAAAACAGAGCGTAAAGAGGATGCACATATGCCGTGTACCGTATGTACCGTTGTAAAGCCAATCCGTCGCCAAACTCCTGTAAGTGCAACAGTACGCCCGCCCTGAAAATCTAGTTCCCAATGTCTTCGACAGGGCATTCGAGAAATCCTTCAATAAATCCTTTCCCGTTATTCTTTGATGTTTTAGATACTCTCTTCTCGAAGAAGATGACCTTTTTAGGTCCTTGCATGACAACCTCATGGATTTACGGCTCCATGATAGCTCATCTGCAGTCTTTTCATCATGCCGTCATTCATCAATCGGTCTTCCAGTGCCCCGTGAGCGAACCGTCGACATCTTCCTTTCCAAGGTAGAGCTCCACAGCATAGAGAGCCATCGTTGCAACGACATTAATCCAACGCCAGACATTACCGCCAGTATCACCACCCTGCATTGTCCACCACTCAGCATCATTGCCTTCGGCAGATGTTGTAGAAAAGTGCTGCATGAGCAGACTCGTGTAGACGGCCACGAGAATGCTTGGACTGAACCAACTCAACAGTCCTAATATCTTGCCTGCTCCATCGGCATCGTCAAGACTTGGTTCTTGAGTCAACGCTCGTGCTCCGGATTCTCGCACTGCTGGAATGATTCTGGTGGCGGCATAGAAGACGAATATCCTGTAGGCTAAAGATATGATGACTGAAGCGGTGATGGTTTGGAAAGCTGCGTAGAGGAAGGTGAAGCTTGAGTGGACTGCGGTAGGTAAGGTTGATAGAACGTGTTTTAGGGTCGAATATGAAGCCATGATGATTGGAGGAAATGGCGGGAAATCTGGCTGGGCTGGTGGTGTCGCAGCTTCGGTTGTTGAGGTTGGAAGGTAGTCGGTGAAAATCTGGTATATGCATAATACCACATACGCAAACAACAACGAGCTCTCCACCGGATTCCCTCTTCCACTTCCAATACCCCATATGCAGAGAAAGATTGCACAAGTGATGGTAGCTCCAATAAGTATCGCATCGACGTTGGAGGTTTCCGGAAAATTCGTTATCCGCCAGAGAAAGTAGACGGAGCTAGAAATGATAGACGCGGACAACACCAACAGTCCTATCATCCATGTATCGCTTCGACCACGGTTGACAAGCCATCTTGTGATTTGACCGGCAGCCTGGATCACAAGCAAGCTGCAAAATCCTTCTGCCAGTTGAAAGAAAGGCGTCGAATATCTCAGTATCTTGTCCCACGTGCCAACCGTCAGCCATTCAAGAAGACCACCAGCTCCGAAGATCCACTCCTTGATGCTAGTATCGTGCGCTCTCTTGTTGTCGAATGTTCTTGCGACCCAATCTCCACTGGCGTTTGCATCAACAGCAAATCGATTCATGCTCCATATCAACAACCCCGGCAGCAATATCCATTGCAACACCCCGATAATGTGTACTAGCGCCCAACGTATCCTCGAGTTCTCGGGTGTGGCTAGTTTGAGTGTGGAATAGGAAAAGTAAAAGCTATAACATCATTAGCAGGATCACAAGACACGCAGAATGGCTCTTACTAGAACAGACTCAACGAGAAAGCCAGTCCACAATCCCGCCCCCCGACATCAAATGCGATAGGGATCGAAAGGATTATCGAGAGGAGGAAGACTGTAGATGAAATAACCCGGAAGAACCACATCAGCGCAGCGTGCGCCGGAGCGAGCGTTGAAGCGCGCTCCTCGGTATGATTGTAGGATCCAGTATGCTTCGTTGCAGATTCACCAGATGACCGTACGGAAAGTCGCGTCGATGAAGCTCAGTAATGGAGCTTCCAAAGGTGTTGTGTTTTGAGTTCTAGATCTGACGTCGGTTTGCCCTGTGTTCTTCAAATGTCCAAGGCAAAGTGACCTAGGCAAAGTGTCCTAGGCAAAGTGTCCTGGGCAAAGTGTCCTGGGCAAAATGTCCTTATCGGCTTTATCTCAACACGAAATGGGATTCCGTGGGATTTGCGTGATTCAGCGCGTCCAGAGATGAATGGTTTGCAAGTAGATAGTTCTAGATAGTTCTAGATAGTTTCTATATCAAAGATGGTCGAGGATGACTTGTTGATGATGCCTTGGAGTGCTGCAGATGTAGGTACCGATTCTGGCAAGTCTTCTGGTCCTGATTTGCTGTCGCGTGCTGGGGGTCATAGAATTTCGATTCCAACATCTGCCTTCCGGGTAAAATCAGGAACCCTGGATTTGACACGCTGTCCCAATCAAGCAGAGATGATTTTTAACCGCAAAGAAGAGCTCTTGAGACTCGATCTGAATAACAATCAAGAGTGACAAACAAAAGAATGTGGAAAAAGAAGCAAATTATTTCATGGCCAGCTGGACAAGACGGTGTCGGTTCGGAGGCACGGACGGCGGTGTGAAGCTTGTGAAAATATGCCCCGCTAGACATCTGCCACCGCTTCTGCCCCACCGAATTGTTGCGACCGTCTCAAAATCCCCGTTTGCATTCAACTACTGTCCAAATACAACCACCAATACACATCCATTCCCAGTTGTATGTTTCGAACGACCTTGAAAATGGCAGAATCAGCGACGAAAAGACTCAAGATCTCTCCCGTCACTATTGGCACTCACAATGGTCACTTTCATGCCGATGAAGCCCTCGCAGTATACATGCTTCGTCTGCTGCCCACCTACAGCGATAGCAAGCTCGTTCGAACAAGAGATCCTGCCCTCCTCGAGACTTGCCATACCGTGGTAGATGTCGGTGGAGAATACGATGCCGGGAAAGAGAGATATGATCACCACCAGCGCACCTTCAATACCACCTTTCCAGATCGCCCTACCAAGCTCTCTTCCGCTGGATTGGTCTACATGCACTTCGGAAAGGCAATCATCGCGCAGAAATTGGGCTTGTCAGAAGATGCCGAGGAGGTTGGTGTCATTTGGAAAAAGATCTACGAGAGCTTCATCGAGGCCTTGGATGCTCACGACAACGGTATTTCTGCTTACGACCCGAAAGCCGTGGCTGCTGCTGGATTGGAGAAGAGATTTAGCGATGGAGGGTTCTCTCTGGGTGCTATGGTTTCGAGGTTGAACCCGGATTGGAACGATCCAAGGCCTTCAGATCCTGTAGAAGCTCAAGCGGCGGAAGACGAGAAGTTTCTGGTCGCCAGTGCTAGAATGGGAGAGGAGTTCTCGCGAGATTTGCACTACTACACGAAATCTTGGTTGCCGGCGAGAGATATTGTTCACAAAGCATATTCGAAGCGGTTGGAGTACGATCCGACGGGGAGAATCTTGGTGTTCGACGGTCAATCCGTACCTTGGAAAGATCATCTCTACACGCTTGAAGAGAAGGAAGGTGGTGAGGCAAAGGTCTTGTACGTTCTGTATCCTGAGAAGCCAACTCCAGATGCAAAGTGGAGAATCCAAGCCGTACCCGTCAGCAAGGACTCTTTCGAGAGCAGAAAGCCACTGCCAGAGGCATGGAGAGGCTTTAGAGATGAGACGTTGGATGAGATTTCAGGTGTTGCGGGAGGCGTGTTTGTTCATGCTGCAGGATTTATTGGTGGTAACAAGACCTTTGATGGAGCCAAGACGATGGCTGTGAAGGCGCTTGATCTTTAGAATTCAGAGTCCCCTATCGTATTGCAAGGCGTTGGATGGTGGCTAAAAGTAGTAAATCAAGCAACGCACAGATGTTCTGAAAGCTTGTTTCATTTTGGTCTTCTCTTCCATGACGGTAGAAATCTGGATAGAAACCTACAAACGTAAAGAAAAACGCTTCAAATCGAGGTACAGCCGTTACCAGAAGCAACATGTACAGCGAAGAATCCCCTCAATCCATCCCTTAACCCTGACCAAACCCTCGAAACGCCAGTCTCCCACCAATCATAATTTCATGGTTCAACGCACGCAGATAGCCACCCTCCAAGCCCAGCCATCACCGAATCATCGACAAGCCATCCGAACCGTCACCACTATCTTCGGATTGGAATACCTTCCTTCATCGGTGGAGGACTGACATTATCAGCAAGTCTACCAGCAACCTTATCCTTATCATCCTGTTCGTCAATGCTTGTCTCCCGATTCAAGAAACTGCTCTCTTTGACTGGACTTCCGCTTGGTAGACCTGCTGTACTTCCAGGGTGCCCAACATTTCCATTTCCACTTCCTCCTTGACTAGCATTTCCTGCACCGGGGGACGAGAGATGAGGGATATTTTCGGGAAGAGGGTGTTGAGATCCGACGCTTCCTGTGTCGACGGAGCTCGCCTTTCCTGCCTTGGACAAAGCATAATCGCCAGAATCGAAGTATTTGCGCTCCTTGAGATGTTTTGCCAAGTGATCGGCTTTAGATGGGAGTTTGCCGTAGAGACGGAAGAGTCGTTGTTCGTCGGGGGAGAGGGACTGGGAAGAGTGTAATCATTAGCATTGAACTCTGATTCGAATCGTAAAGTGGTGATCGTTGTGCTGGGTCGTGCGGGAGGACCAAGGAGGGATTACTCACACTGACATCGACCTTGTTCTTTTGGTGGGGGTTGAGGGCCATCTTCACGATGTGCGGGGTGCTTGACGCTTTGGATTGATGTGTGAGGTGTGAATACGCTGGAAGATTATCCTGGTCGTGTGCTTGACGATGTACTCGTGGGCTCGAATATCGTGGTTAGAGGTTTGGTTTATGCGCTTGCGTTGTCCACGACGACTGCTTTGCTTGTGCCGTCTCGTCGTCCAAACAATTATCCTTGTCGGGCGTCGATACCGCAACAAAGATCGAGAAGCTCCACTTCCCAGTTCTTTTCGAAACCGTGTTCAAAGCTTTGGAGCCTCTGAAGAAACGCTGTATCAATGGGAAGTGATATGATCGGCAATAAGGGATGAAGTAGGTGGAGGGAAAGTTACTACAAGTACGAAGTACGAAGTAGTTGAGCAACGGCACCGAAAGCTTGAGAGGGGTTTAGTGGTGGGTTGAATCGGCACTGTATGGTGGGGTCCGGGAGGAGCCAGTCGAACCAGTCGAGTCCTCCTCGCTAAATAATTCATCAAGTTTTCGATGTGAATAAAATCTCCCGTGAATGAATACTGTATACCAATATATCGTCCTTGGTCATCATCTTGTGATTTCTTCCGTCACTTTCCAGGCAGATATTTTCAATCACGGATACGCTGGCCCCCTGGATCACGGTGCGTTTTCTGTTCCCACCATGGAGACCTGACTGACGCGAACCCAGATACGGAAAGATTGTCACCAAAAAGGTCATTAGGGACGGGACCGAACTTGTCACAAGACACAAATCCTTCTACTAGAGGTACCTCCTCCGAGGCAGAGATCCCTTGTCTACGTGTCTAGGGACGACAGATTCAGAAAGTCAATTATACCAAGCAGACGAATCATACCCATACATCCATCCATCTTCTGCTCATTTTTTCTCCCGCCCAAGAGCATCGGAGTAACCCAAGAATTGGAAACCCCCCGCAACGCACCACACCGTTACGGATCATCGAGGCCTTTATAAGCCTTGAGATTGTTCCGATTCGTCAGATTTCCAAGTTATCTTTTGGCAATCGGCCATTTGATAGGTGCCCGAACTTTCATTCGGTTGGATATCTGCTCAAACGATATCTCTTGGCTAATCCAGAATGGCGGTTAAGATCTATATTGTTGAACATCTGGACGATGAGCTGGGCCCCTGGTCTGAATTAGAGTATCTCACCATTGCAAGAGAATCTCATGATGCAGGCGCAAGGTTTTGTTTGTCTTCCGTCCCTTCCACTTTGGTGTTGCCGGAATCCTTGAAGACTGCACCAGGCTTGACAGTCGACGGGAAGAGTGTGGAAGTCCTGTATGCCGAGCAGAAGTCTCGTGTTTGCTTGCTAGATCCTTCCGCAACGAAAGAATTAAGCCCTGAGGATGGTGATGCCTTTGATATCTTCTTGTTTGGCGGAATTCTAGGTAAAGTGTCTGTGGATCTGTACCCGTATGTGCTAACGTCACGCAGGAGATGATCCACCTCGAGGTATGTAAGATGAATTTGCAAAGAGCACTCAACTAAAAATCCTAGATCGGACCTCAGAATTGAGAAAGAAGGGATATGAAGGCCGTCGTCTTGGGCCTAAACAGATGACAACAGATACTGCGGTGAGAGTAACCCGAATGATCGTACAAGAAAAGAGTAAGAATGTGAGCTCAGCTTGGTGGCCACGACTGAATCAGATATAGCACCTTTGGAGAAGATAGCCTACATTGATGATCCAGAACTCCGTGTGAACAAGAATGAGAGTACCGAAATGCCTTTCCGATACGTGAAGGGTGCGAATGGATTGCCCATAATGCCCGAGGTAAGCCAGTCGCTTTTGGTGTCAGTCATTTGGGTTAACGCAGTCAGGGAATGGTCGAATTGATCAAAAAAGATACCGAGAAGGGATTTGGTGATTTGTTCTAACTTTGAATCATCTTGGAAGAGTCAAAACATTTGCTTGGTGACAGTCAGCAGCCATTCGATGACGGATAATCTCAAGGGCTCGAACATCTCCCAAGGCTCGAATTCCGAAGAAGAAAATTGGCGATGCAGTCAAGGAATCCTCGGCCACCTTGATATCCTCGATATGTAGAAAGTAGGGCTGCCCAAATACACGTATTTGGCTTGAGAGCCAATACATGGTATTTGGCTCTTTTTTGATCGATACAATTACATATTGGCACTAACCCGATTAGGTATACCAAGGCTAGGGAGACCCACCCTAACAATCAAGGCTAGGGAGACCTACCCTAACAATAATAGTAGGCCCCGCAGGGTCGAAATTTTATAGCTAAATACCTAAAATTTACTTATAAATATACTATATTATACATATAATCCTATAGTTTTATACATATACTATGT